>PVJH01004448.1:0-35636 GCA_004026705.1 Nesogale talazaci
GTTCAAAGCCCCTAGCTGCTCCATGGAAGATAGTTGGGTCTTTCTTCCTCCAGAACTAGTTAGAGTCCCTGTGAAACTCACAGGGGCAGTTCTGTCATGTCTGAGTTGGCATTGACTCAAAGGCCGTGAGTTTGGGCCCTGGTGGCACAGGGTTATGTGTTGGACTCTTAACATCAAGGCCAGGAGTTTGAAACCACCAGCTGCTCTACAAGAGAAAGAAGAAGCTTTCCACTCCCATAACAAATGATAGTCTTGGAAACCCACAGGGGCAGGGTGACCCTGTTCTATAAGGACTCCGTAGCAGGGAGATTGAGGGCTTAAAAAAAAAAAGATATTCATGGAAGGAGCACCAGAATATAATCTTTGTTTAAGAAAATGAGGGTTGGGTGAAAATACAGTGAACCCCGTGAGAGCTGGAACCCCACGGAACTGCCTTGCTCACAAGTTTTCTGCCCTTGACTGGGCACAGCCTGACCACTTTCCTATGCTTCGTTTTAGTGAAAATATTTGAGTTCCTCTGTCAAGTTGCTCCCTTACCAGGCTCTGGCTTTTGCAGCTTTTCCTGTATTGGACGACCTCTGCAAAGACACATAAGGAATTGCTAGCATCAGTTTGTAGGGTGAGAGAAACAGATGAGGAGACTAGGGTGGGACTGGGGTGAAGAAAGGGAGACTTACTTTTCCTGCAATACCTTTTGAGTATACCTTTTGAGTCTGGGATCTTGTATTTATGCTTTGCCAATGAAATACTAAAACTCAACATTGCATTTTAAAATAAAGAAATGATTGTAGTTAAGACCAAGGTGATGGCAGTGAAGAGAGAGGAAAAGATTAGGATGACAAGAGTATTAATTTAAGCAGCGATTAGCATGAATTTAACATGGGGCTGTCAGAGAAGCTACAGTCTGGGATTGTTGCTAGGTTTCCTGATTTACAAGTCTATGGTGAAATCAAGGGGGCTCAAACTTGATGTGTAGGAAAAAGAAGCAGGTGAGTGAGGCAGGCAAGACTGGAAAGAAAATTCATGAACCTGGCTTTGAGCACACTGAGTTTAAGGAGCTCTGATGGCACCAGAACACAATTAAGTGTCCAGTGGCTAACTGAAAAGTTGGCAGTTCCACCCACAGGGACTCCACTGGTGAACGACCTGGTGATCCCGCCCTGTAAAGGAAACAGCCGAGAAAACCCTGTGGGCCAACTCTACACTGTTCTACAAGACTGCTGTGGGCTGGGATGGACTCAAATGACACCCAACAGAACACGCTGGATTTGCACAACCTAGGACAGTCAATGCTATAGGGGGAGACCCTGGAGCTCAGAGCACAGGTCCAGGCTGAAGATGGAAAAGTAGAGAGTTCATGGGAATGGAAAAGAAGTAGAGGCAGAGAAAGGGACTCTAGTGGTGCTGTGGGGTAAGCATCAGGCTGCTACTCACCAGGTGGACAGTTCAAACCCATGAGGTACCCTACAGGAGCAAGACGAGGCTGCCATAAATATTTTGTGTTGGCAAACCTAAGGAACAATGTCTTACAGTGTCCCTATGAGTCAGAGTCAACTCAGCATCAGTGGATGTGCAGAGGGCGACAAGAGGCCCTGGTGGTGCAATGCTTAAGTGCTCAGTGGCTAACCTAGAGGTTAGCGGTTCAAACACAACAGCTGCTGTGAGAGAGAAAAGATTTAGAGATCTGATCCATGGATTTTAGCCTAGAAAACTTTATAGGCCAGATCTACTCTGTCATCGAGGGAGACTTTGAGCTGGCATCGACTGGACAGCACACTGTTGGAGTCCAGGCGGAGTTCCAAACTACTCCTGACCAAGGGCAGGTTCATTTGGTGGAGACCTCTGACCAGGATGCCCCACCCCCACCCCCCACCCTCCATCATCCCGAGGCTGCTCTTCTCTGACCCTCTAGTCCTTTTCTCCTTAGGCCTTTCAGACCTGAGAACCTGCTCCTAGTGGGGTGAGGGGCAAGTCGGCCCGGAGGCCCAGGGAAGGTAGTTTCTGCGGAACAACCAGAGTCATGGTCTCGATCAAGGAGGGAGCGACCACAACTGAAGCGCAGAAGCTGCTACTCTGGCTTCGGCGGGATGTCCTGATGGAGCAAGAGTCTTGATGTCAGCCAAAGGTTTTCTCCGGGAGACACGTGGAGTCTGCTCAGGAGAATGGCCTCAGACTTGCAAGGGCTCAGACTGCAAGGCTAAGGGCCTTGGAAGTAAGCAATCTTCTTAGTCTAACTGTTCTTGGGCTTTGAAGCAGAAACAATGTTCCAGCTGTGAATTTACCGGACAGGTTTCTGTCCCAAAACAAAGTACCACTCGAGCACCTTGGGCATGTTGGACTGAGCTGCTTCTACTTGGCCGTAAGGTCCGCAGGGGAACAGAAGAACGTCCCACAGTAAGTGACGCGCTCCTTGTCAGCCTGCGTGGTGGGCCCACAGCTCCAGACTTGATGAGAGCCGACAATGCGTTTGGAGAAGTTGAACTGTCAATGCTGCTGCTACGACGCTTCGGTTTCTACAGCTCTTTTACTAGTTCACTCCGGAGAACTTACCGTTTGGAAAGAGAAACAGTCTGGATTTTGAAAGACTGAAGGGGCTGAGCCCCGGTGGCGCAGTGGTTGTGTGTGGGACTGCGGCCCACAGGGTTGACACCTCAAATCCAGCAGCAGCTCTCCAGGAGCAAGGCTGGGCTTCCTACTCCCACCAGGGCAGGGATGCCACCAAAAAAACACACACACAAAAGAAAGACTAAAGGCTTCACTGTAGGCTCATGTGTTCAACAGTAAAGCCCTCCGTGTTGGCGTTCTCCCTCACTGCGATGGAGAGCCAAGCCCGGAAGTGTATGCAGTGAATAGATGGGTAGAATGCCTCAGAGGTGATGGGAGGTGATGGGAGAGATCGTATGTGCGGACAGGAACTCATATCCAAAAGTTTAAGTCTGCCCAAAGCAAATGTTCCAGATTAGACGTTCGGGAGTGAAAATGGACTATTTCTAGGTGGATCATAAAGCAATTGAAGTGTAGTTACCACAGGATAGGCCATCTTCCCAAAGTTCCTGAAACAGTTCCTTCATCCATAAAATTGATCATAGAATTGCTTTTATTCTCCTTATAGGAAAAATGCTTAAAAAGTCAGAATGTTATTTGAATGGCTTATTTCCAAACGTGTGGGACCCTCTCCTTGTTCTTTTGTCTCATGTCTACTTTCATCCTGTAGTATAGCATTATTTAATGCTGCCAAGCGGTGGAACTAAACAGATAGGAATTGACGTTTGTAATGGCTTAGTTCTGGCCTCTAAAAATTTTTATAGTTTTATTGATATATAGTTCACATATCATAGAGCTCGTAGTTTAAAGGGGTTAAAAACAGTTGAACTGCTCATCAGGACATTCCATTTGAGGACGCTTTCATCTTCTTTGTCATTCTCATTAGCTCCTTATCTCCCCACCCCATATCTCCTCTGTCGTAACCCCAGTTACTACCCTCATCAGTTTACCTATCCTGAATTTCACAGAGAAAAGCACACAAACAAAACACATAATCCCAAATCCCTCAATAACCATTAAAAATCATAGCAAAAGAAAACACTCTTTGGAGGAGGTAAACCTTTCCCATACTAAAATGAGAAAATCAAAATTTTAAAAAGTCAACAAAACAAAGTTGGAAATAACAAAGGTTTTTACTATATACAAGGCACAATGCCATAAGAATAAGGGATTTCCCAATCTCTAATGTGTATATAAACGATTCCCTTAAATTATATATATATATATATATATATTTATTTATTTATTTAAAAAGCCAGGTGAAGGAGCCCTAAGGGTACTATTGTTCAACTTGTGACTGAAAAGGCAACAGTGCTAACCACTAAACAGTTGGGTGTGTCAAAGTCCTGGCAATTTGCTCCCGTAAGGCCTGGAGCTGGGAAAGCGCTTCAGAGTGGCCACGCACTGTCACGTGGGTTGCTCTGCGTCGCAGTGGAGTCGGTGCAATGATATCACACTGCAGCTAACGCAGGGTACCGAGGAGATGGCTCACGAAAAGGAGATGGGCGTGGCTGAAGAATCTAGTGCTAGAAAAATTCTAAATGACCAGCCCCAATCATTAAATAAAACAAAAATGGTAAGGAAATTCCCTGTAGAAATTTTTTCATGTACCAGACCTCCTTCTGGCTGTGCTCCCTCAGATCAATGATTGCTAACATGGATGTTGCAGTCGCTGCGCTGCAAGAAGGACCTGCTCGGTTGTTGCTGTTTACTGCCAGGGGCTTGGCCCCCATTCACGGCGGCCCAGGCACCACAAATTCTGTGCCAGCCGCATGATTGGTTGTGGATAACAGCACTGTGATCAGTAGAGTTCAGCAGCTAATTTTGGGAATTGTAGCCAAGCCTTTCTTCCTAGCCTATTAGAGTCCGGAAGCTCCACTCAAATCTGCTCAGCATCATAGCCCTGCCCCGCCATCCACAGCCAGACAGGGGGTGGCGGTAAGTGAGGCGCATCCCCTGGCACCAAACTGCGGTCTCACGCAGGAAGGGCAGGAATGCTACCACCGCGCCTTCACTGGTCCCCTTGAATACAGCTGACAGGCAAACATCTTTTAAAAGAACTGCATGAATGGGATCAGATGGCTACCAGCAACTAGGACGTTTAGAAAGGGACGGGAAGGGGTAGTGGGATTGTCAAAGGGGGAGGAACCGCTCAGAAAAGAAGGTGAGACTGGTTGTCCCACGGGAAGTGTGTCCATCAGGGTCAGGGAACCGAACATGTAGAAACGGTGGACTCGGCCTACAGTTTGCTTTGTATGGTCTCAACAGGAAGAGAACAAAGACAATTAAAGGGAAAAAGAGTTGCTAAGACGGCAGATAGACAGATCGCCTTGAGTCGTGTCTGCAAGTATTGAAGCACGTGATCGAGTTCTGGGAGCACACAGCTCCGGGGCTCGAACTCGCTGGCAGCCCCTGGGGAGAAAGCTGGGGCAGCACCTGCTTCTGCCCAGACGTGGAGCCGTGGAAATGATGGGCGCTTCCACTCTGTTCCCGAGGTGGCTGTGAGTCAGAATGGGTCCCACGGTCGTGGGTGTGATGTAGGTAGCTGGGACTTCTTGGTGTTCACAGCGGCAAGGGCTGCGGTGCGGACATGGCAGACCCCTGGTCCTAGAAGTCCTGGCGGTGAGGCGCCCAGAGGCCTTTCTCCGTCTCCCAGGCCTTTAAGCATCAAGGAACAAGGTGACTCACAGGTGCGCCAGGTGAAGGCCCTGGCACCGGCACTGGGCTGGCACAACTTGCTCCACCCAAGTCAGCAACACAACGGGGGGAATTCACAGTGTTTCCGGAAGCTGTTTCCATTCTCGATCCGGCCCTGTATGCCTGCCCTTGGGAAGGTTTCTTCTCCCTGGGACTTCGGCAGTGCCTTGCGTTCCCGAATCTGCGGAAGTGGTTTTACTTGAACAGCCCCAAGCCCACCGCCTTGGAGTCCCTCCTAACCCATACTGAGCCTATGGAACAGAGTAGAACTCCGGACCCTTTCTGCGACGGCAACGATGAAGGGAGCAGACTGCCTCAACGCTGGCCCAAGGAGCAGCGGGTGGGTTTGAACCCGTGCTTTGGACAGCAGGACCACCTTTTTTCTGGGAAGAGAGGAGAGAGGACTCCATAGAAAGGGTATGAGGAGTCCTTCCCCTTCCACCTCCCTGCTTCTCCCACGGCATGGATCGTTTATGAAGGCCGTGGTGCCGCCATGGAGGCAGTCCTTCTACACTCTCCAAGAATCTCACAGGCAAACTCACTGCCACCCAGTTGAGTCTGGAGACCCTATCGGGATAGAAAGTCGAGTCCTTTTCGTGGCTAGCAGGCCACAGTATAAACCACTGAGCCATCAGGGCTCCGTCTAGTGCACTCAGTGAGATTATTTTACCTTTGGATGGATTAGGAAATAGGAGACCCAAACTTAATTCAACATTGCCAGCGTGCTCGTCCGATCTCAAACGTCGTTACACAGACAGTTTAAACTTCTTTTTTAATTCAACTCTTCAGATTAAAAAATCATTTTTGCAAACGAAATAAATAAATTGGTCCTCTATTGCATGATCTTGGTTAAAACAAAGATACCAAGATACCTAGTAACTTGAGAATCCGTTGGCATGGCTCCTGTGCCTATCTCTCTGAAAATGTACGTTAATAGCGGGATTTAACATTGGCTTGTTGCAGTTAGAAAACTTTAAGTTGCGTAGACACAATTTCCTAAAACAGCCATGAGGTGGCGCTCATGTTCGCAGTCAGGACGCATATCTTGGGGGAGAATCCGCTGTCAATCCCTGAAGCCAGAACTCAACTTAAAATGAAAACAGAAGGAATTGAAACTCTGGGAGAAATGACAAGAATACGGTGAAGAAGCGAGAACTGTGCATATCCATGTTGGTGGCAGCACTACCTACAATAGTATAAACAGGGAAATGACCAAAAAGCCTAGTCTGGGGAGGAAAGGATAAATTAACTCTGGTACATACATGCAATGGAATTCTGGGCATCTTTCAAAAGCGACGAGGACACTGTCAAACACTTCATGGCATGGACTGTTTGGGAGACATCAAAGTCCACAAAGTGATTCAGTCTCATAAAGACAAATATTCACGAGACCACACGACAAAAGTGGCCTTTAAAGTGACCAGTGGTGGGACAGTCCCGATTTCAAACAATTTTTCCCGTGTCCCTTGGCGTTTTTAAAAAAAGTCCCGATATTTGGAAAGAATGCACAACAAGCTAGGGAACAGCGGGAGAACAGGAAGGGAATATACCCCTCCACCCCCGGCCCCCTCTCCCCTCCCCTCTCCCTGTCAATGGTGTCCCGCTTTACCAATGTTAAAATCTGGGTCTTTGAAGGCTATCTGGAAGCCAGGGAACAGGAGGAAGGCAAGGGAGGTCAGACCAGATAGGGAGAAACAAGGAAAGGTAAAAGAAAAAAAATAACGAGAGGACCACATTCACGGGCCAGTGAGGTGGGCTCTCTGCCATACAGCCAATATTCTGGTTCTGGACTCGTGCATGGCAGTGGCTTGGGCATTTTACTCCATTCTAAAAATGAACCGAGCCACACAGCTGCGTTTACAGACTTTCCCCCCCTTTGGAATACTCTGCAATAATTAAAACTTACTAATAGGGGGGAATTATTATCCCCCTTATAGGGCATAGGAACTCAGGCCCAAGCAGGTAGGAGGAAAACGTATTTAGGACCCCTAGAATTGCCTTTCTCAAACTCGCTTTGCCACCATTATCTCCTTTACTTATTTAGCTTTAAAATCATTTGGGGGGGAGTCGTATAACTCTTATCACAGTCCATACATCCATTACATGCCAGGTGCATTCGTATAGGCATTGCCCTCATCCTCAAAGCATTTGCTTTCTTCTTGAGTCCTTGCCTTACTCCCTTGAGAAAATGGAAGTGATGGAGCAAACTGAAGATGCTGAGAATCAAATGATAACGCGGCTACCCCAAACATTATCTTCTGAAGAAAATGGGTGTTTAAAAGCACTTGGACCAGGACAGAAGAAAGGAAGAAAGCCAAAGAGCCACACATTCAGCGAAAAACCCTGGAAACGGAAGAAAGGTTCAAATAACGATGAATAGTTTGTTGTGGACCGGAAGTCCGATGAAAACATGAATAGTGGAGTAATACGTATTTGGTGTGAGTGCGTGTGGAGCCCTGGTGGGTTGTAGTTACACATTGGGTTGCTAATCACAAGGTCGGCAATTCAAAACCCCCAGCCTCTCTTTGGGAGAAAGACGAGGCTTTCTACTCTTGTAAAGAGTTACGGTCTCAGACGATCGCTAGAATAAGGGGGTGGTTTAACCCTGTCCTATAGGGTCATGATGGGTTGGAATTGATGCATCGGCAGTGAGTTTATTATATTCTCCACCCCCATCCATTTTTTTCTCCAATAGGAGGTAAAAAGACATTTTACCAGAAATACAAGAACTTTATTCCTATTGATGCAGGGCAGTGATGGCTTCATGAATTTTCTTGACTGCCACCCCCCCCTTTTTTTTTTTTAAATAATGGTCCCTATACTGGATTCATTGGTACTGGCTTCATTTTTCTGGAAATGATGGCCAAGCTCCCTGCAGACCCCAGTCTGGGGTACATATCAAGCATCTTAACTTGCCGTGCCGCAACTTTTCTCTGCTTCACTCTGGGCACTTAGGAAAGTGCTAATCTAGGTTTCAGTATTGCGCTGTACTAGTCTGGGTTGACTAGGAAAACAAATCCAGGGACACTCATATATACTGTATGTGTACGAGAGAACTTTAGATCAAAGAGTATCTATTGAGAATGCATCTCCCAGTCCAGTTGAGATCAAGTTCATAAGTCAGATATTAGTCCATCTGTCTGATACTAGTCTATAAATTATTCTTCAGACTCATGCAACAAGTGCAATGATGCCGAATGCAGGAAGATGACAAGCTGGTGTGTGGAAACGCTTGTGGATCCAGTGGTCGTGGGCACATCACCAGGGTCATGGGTGTGTCTCCATATGACTTGTCAACAGGAATGTGTAGCAGAGAGAGAAGACCTCCCACCTCCAAGGAGGAAGAGAGGAAGTGCCCAGAATCCTCATAAGAAGGTCACACCCACTAGGAAGCATCATCAGGCTGTGACCTGATTGACAGGATAGACTTTATCAAGTTGACATGAAATTAGGGAGCTAGCACATGCACTAAACAAGGTGAGAAATCAGCGAGAACTGAGAGAGACCACTCTAGTGCAGTATGCCATTTACAGGAGAGACAACTGAGCATGCACAGAAAATTTGCATCATGTATATAAGTTTTTTAATCCTCATATAACTGCGCAGGTCTAATTCAAACTTTTGTTGTCCAAGGGTCAGTTGTGTATATGAAGCACATAGCACAGAAAGTACCAAAAACGCCTCTCAGTTCCTTTTCTTAGCCTTCCACTATGCCTCTCTTCTTTTACACCTTATCACTCTTCCCACCAACCAGCTTTTGATATTCTCTACTGTTCATTTTGATAATCTCTACTGCTCATTTTTTCCCTTGATTGTTTGATCTTTTTTTCCCATTGGTTTCTTGTTTCTTTTATGTGTGGGTGAAAAAGTCTTTTATTTGTGGAAGCTTCTCAGTGCTGGCACGATATTCCAGGCCTCTAGTTCCAGGACTTTAGCTGCCATCAGCATTGCTCCATGTGACGTGACAGCAGAATGTGTGTGTCCCCTCCAGAGAGGATGGCAAGAGTCCCTAGAATTCTCAGAAGAAGGCCATGCCCAAACAGAGGCATCATTGGATATAGCCTAATTGACATGCTAGACTCCACCCCTTCCCTCAAGTTGACAGGAGATTATATAACTGTCACACACAGTCACTGAGTGTCCACCCTGTGCTGGGCATTGTTTAACATCCTCACCGTCAGTGACCTTGTCTCTACTCTGACAACAGAGTAGAGAGACTCGAAGGGCTCTGATGCTTTGTTGCATCCCAGCTCTTAGCCTTCCAGCTGTGTCCAAGTGACTTAATAGCTTTCGCCTTGCCTTCCCATCTGCTGACTGCAATTGATGATCTCTGTCTCATTTGTGGGTTGTGAGGACAAAATGAATTCACGTTTCAAGGGCAGAGTCAACAGTCTTGTCCTCACAAAGACTATTAAGTTATGTAGACTATTAGTTGAAAGCAAGTGTTTTTAATTTAAGGGAAAATTTCTTCTCCAATGGCGCATACATAGTATGCAATTGTCTTTTCAAGGTGTCTTGTTTAGGGCTCATCATGTATCTTGAAGTAGGTAATATACACGCTACGTGCATCTCTGTTTCAAAGTAAAGGAAGCTGAGTCACGGGCCAGGGCTTGACTTCAGGGCCAATGCACACTCCTAATCCAACGTTCGATGTTCTGGACACGGAACTGACTGTGACCCATGATCAAGCCTTGCCTTCATACAACTGTGATTAATTTGCTGTTGTTTGGGCATGTCAGTTTCTGATTCTTAGGGCTTTCTGGAAACTGCCTCAGAGGGTTTTCTAGGCTGTAAGCCTTACAGAGCAGAGCTCCCCCAGTGCCCAGTGGGTGACAGTTGACAGTTCGAGGCCACCGGCCGCTCCATCATAAGACATGTGGCAGTCTTTTTATAAAAAACCTATGAAGCTTGGAAACCCTGTGAAGCATTTCTGCTCTCTTTTACAGGTCACCGTTCATCAGGATTGACCACAGGGGCGTGGGACAAACCACTTGACTTCTGTTCATCACAGTGTTCTAATGATAGAGGGAGGAAATGAGCTCAATTGCCAGTTGTTACTGCACATTGTAATCACCATGGAGAGCTTTAGAGATCCCATTAGCTCAGAATCTCTTGGGGAAGGGGTGGAGGTATGTTTTCAAACTCCCTCTTTTACTAAAGTTCAACAAGGTCAAGAAAGTTGGATGTATAAGACGATCTCTCAGAGACACCTTTTGATGCTTCAGTGGTTATTCACACCACAAAAAAATGAAAGCCAAGCAAACGCCTGTCATCTAGACAATCCTGACATGTACCCTCCCTCAAGAGCAGTGGTTCTCAACCTTCTTGGTGCCCCAACCCTTTCATACAGTTTCTCATGTGGGAGTGACCTCCCAGCTATTAAATTATTTTCATTGCTGCTTTATAACTGTCATTTTCCTACTGTTATGAATCAGGTGACCTCTGTGAAGGGGTCCTGAGCCCCCAAAGGAGTCATGGCCTGCAGGTTGGGAACCACTGCTCTGTAAGGCTTTTGTTTTTAAGAAATCATTTTATTGGGGGCTCTTACAGCTTGTATAACAATCCATACATCAATTGTATCAAGCTCATTTATACATATGTTGCCATCACTTTCAAAATATTTTTGGGGGGGCATCACTGTCCTCTGGTGAGAGTAGGAGGCCCAGCCTTGCTCCTGCAGAGCTGCTGCTGGATTTGAACCATCAACCCAGTGGGCCACAGTTCCGCACACAGCCACTATGCCACTGGAGCTCAGCCCTCAAAACATTTTTTTTCTGCTGGAGCCTTTGTTTCTAGCTCCTCTTTTTTCCCTCCCTCTCCCATCCTCCCATCCTCATGGACACCTGACATATTATAAATTATTTTCATGTCTTACACAGTCCACTGTATCTCTTTTCACCTACCTTTCTTTTGTTTGTCTGCCTGAAGGGTTAGTAATACGTCAATCATTATAGATGGTTCCCTGTTTCTCTCCCTTCTGCCCCCCTCCCACCTTCCTCCTACCCTCATGGTATTGCTACCCTCACTACTGTTCCTGAGGGTTTATCTGTCCTGGATTCCATGTGTTGAGAGCTCTTCCCTGTACCAGCGTAAATGTCCCGATCTAGCTGGATCTGTAGGGTAGAACCGGGATCACGGTTGGGTTTTTATGGGAGCAGAGTGCCTTATCTTCCTTCCTTGAAGCAGTTGGTAGGTTTGAACTGCCAGCCTTGCAGTTAGCAGCCCAACCACAGTGCCACCAAGAGTCGTTTTAGGATAAATCAGCACATCTTTTTCCTTGCCTAAGAGATTGAGAAAACCATGTAGCTAACTAATCTTCACTATAACGCTGTGACAGAAGATGGTCCAGGGTTTAAAAGGACACAAGGGATTGAAGAGAGTGAGTATACAGCTTCCTTTTGGGGTGATTAAATGTTTGGACATGAGATCATGCTGATAAAACACTCACTGTCATCAAGTCACTCTGACTAGCAGTGCCCCCCGGGTAGACTTGACCCTGTGGATTTCCAAGACTGTGACTCTCCACAGGAGTAGAAAACCTCACCTTTTCCCCACAGAGTGGATGTCCACGGCTGGTCCTGAGGTTAGCAGTCCGACGAATAAGTGCGATGCCACCGGGGTTGATGGTCACACAAAGCTGTGGATACACTGTATCCCACTGCACTGTCCATTTTTCATCCTTAAAATGGTATTGTGGTTTGCTACAATATCCACTTCTCTATGTACATAGTGAAAGCATATGGAAGAGAAGAACTAGAACGGAGATTTTCAGAAAGATAATACATGAGCTAAGCTATGGAGAAATCACCGAAAGGTAAGGAAGAAGGTACAGGCAAACTTGGAGTAGCCTGAAAAACTGAGTGAAAATATAAGGATTGATATTGAGAGTTCAGGGTCTCAGGGGGTCAGGCCATAGACTGCGGGTAGCAAGACTAGGCGGTACTCTGGGCTGGTCTGCAGAATCATCAATTTCAAATGTTGTCCCCACAGGCAGTGTAGAGGGTATGGCATTTCCCCAGCAGAACAGTGACATGATCAGATGGAAGTTTTGGCAATTGAAGGAAATCTTGACAATTGCAATATGCCAGAGGATCTGGAGGGCATAGGGAAGAAGCAAAATTGTTTAGAGACAGAGGTTCAGTGCAGTAGCCCAGGTGGTGAGAGTCTGATAAGTTTAAGAGCAAGGTTGAATGGACAGGTGAGCCTGGATGGAAGACCTTTTGGGCTTTAAAGACAGGATGTGATGTTTGATGGAAAGTTATTGATGGAGGCTGAGTGAAGAGGGTTTAAACACAAAGGGAAAACATCGTATGAGATCACTATTGTTTTAAGAAGTCAAGATAAAGATTTTCATACCAAAAGAAACAGACGAGGGCTGTGCCCTGGTGGCGTAATCGTTGTGTGTGGGAGTGCAGCCCACAGGGTTGACGGTTCAAATTCAGCAACAGCTCTCCAGGAGCAAGGCTGGGCTTCCTACTTCCACCAGGGCAGTGATGCCACACACAAAAAGAAAAGAAACAGACTTTGGTGGTTCCTGTGGGTGACAGGGCAGGGAGACAAGGGGAAGCAATAAGCTGGAATACAGATAAGTGTTGACTTGGGTGAAGAGGAGGGAGAGAATATACTTTAAGAAAGAAGTGGTGATAAAAGGGGACATGACAAAGGCACGACAATCCTCACCTTATTCACAGCCCAATGTCTGAGAGGAAGAGACTGATGAGGAAGGAAAACCAGTGACTGTCTGGTCAGTGTGGAATGGTGATCCAACAAATACCCATCTAAATGGAGTGTCAGCTAAGTCCACACAGAAAAAGCACCGGAGTGATTCAAAGAGAGCTAATAATAAGATCCAAACCTGGAGGAGGGAGTGGAAGCAGTGCCTAAATTCGAAACACCCCGTTATTGAAAGCTATGGATGAAAGTGGTCACTGACTGATCAATGTGCAGAGTCCCTCTGTGGATTGAGTTCTCAGAAGAATACCCAGTGCACCGAGGAACAGCAGCAGTTCCTCAAAGCAGACAAAGAGCACTGGAGAGTGATTTTTTAGGAGCTATGCTTAGCCTGGAATGGAGCACCTTATAATTTGATCTCTCTTGGGCCCCAGTGTGAATTTATTCTAAAATTTTAATGTCCTCCACTGTCTCTTAGATTAAGATCCCATACAATCATTGTTGCTGGATGCTTCCCTGTTGTTTGCACTGGTTTTGTGTGTTCGGTTACACAGGATAACTGGGGTGGGAAGAATAACAAAGACAGATCGTAGGTGGATTAATAGTTGCCTGGGGGTGCCGAAAGGGAGGGTGGATGAAATGGGGAGTCAATATCAAGAAGCACAGATGGAGGGAAACTTCTCGACATGACTGGCCTGGTGAATTGTATGAGGTGAATGATATATAGTTCAGTTTAAAAGACAGTCACGGGGGTTTCCATGTTTTTGCCTCTGCATGGATCCAACTTCCAGTCTTTTGGCTACACCAGGGATCCTGGGCGAGGAAGAGGGGGGACAGTTCGTAGCCTCCTGTTAGGGATTGAGTCCGAGTTGTTCATCTGAAACCCCAGGGGGAAGGAATTCCATGTGGGGGTCAGGTGCTCTGTGCTGTGTTAGGTGTGAATGAGGCCATGCTGGTGTCAGTTTTGTCATAAATTGGTCACCTCTGAGATATAAAATGAGCAGATTGGACATAAAGAAATAAAGAAGCCACCGAGATCGATGGTCAAGGAACCAAGGAACAGAGAGATGCTCAGAAAAGACAAGGACCTTCCCCTGGCGCTGACAGAGAGGAAAAAGCTTTTCTCAAGAGTCGGTGCACAGAATTTGGACTTCTCACTTCTTAAACTGTGAGAATCTAAAGGTCTGTTCACTCAGGCCACCACTGGGGATATTTCTGATATAGCAACACCGGGAATCTCAGACACACGAGTCCCCGAGTGGCTGTCCAGGGCTCGAACCAGCAAAAGCAACAGCAAAAGCAAAACCTGGAGCGTGGATCCCAGGGGGAGGCCCCCAGCCGGTGGCGGGGCGAGGGCTTGGGACACTGGCAGTGTGGCTTTCAGCCGGGAGGCTGGAACGTGGCAGCGGGAGCCTGAGTGGCGAGGGCCCGCCCCTCTCCCCTTGGTTGCATCAGGGAGCTCAAGCCAGCAACAGCAGCAGGAGGCCAATCCCACACTCAGGACTATCTTGTCAATGATGATGCCAGCCACAGGCAGGCTGGATCTGACAAACATCCCGTGGGATCATGTGAAATTTGCCATCCGGTGATTTTTCATTGCCGAGGATTTTGCTGCCCTGCTTTCTTCAGTTTCCGTAAATGAAATCCTCACTAGGCAGGCCACCACGCAGAAGCGGACTTTTGGCAACGCACACCATGACCTGACGATTGTTTTCTCTGATCCCAGGTGTTGTGAGAGACCGGTGAACAGAGATGGGTGGCGGACGCAGGGAATAGCCAGGCTATCAAGCAAAGAGGGCTACTGCTTGCCCCGAGTAGCTGGTTCTCCTGTGGTCCCTGACACAGCCAGTTGTGAATTAGGGAGTCAGTCCCCTCCTCCCCAACCCACCTGCTCTGCCCCAGTGTTCACCCCATGACTGCAGTCATCCCAGCCCTGAGCAGAGTCCCAAGTCATCCTAGTGAGGCCTCAAGAAGCCAAGGAACTGAACCCCTGGTGGTGGGCTGACAGGTGAGGCTGACTTCAATGTCCCTGCTCCTACTCTCTCCTCCAGCTGAAGCCAGAGCTCAGAAATCTGGATCTATCTACCTGCTTACTCTGCGGTGGTTGTTAGTGGCTGGCGAATCAATGCTGCTTCATGGCAGGCAAACACTTGTGTGCGGAGAAGAACCGCTCTGCACAACTTTAGGACTGTGACCTTCTCAAAGCAGAGGCACAAGGTCTTACTTCTAGAGCACCAGATCTTACTTCCGTAGCACCATGGAGTGGGTTTGAACTGCCAACTGTTCAGTTAATTGACCAGCAGTACATGTGTGCTATCCAAGGATTGTTTGCTCATCCCACTTAATTAATTACTCATCATTCAAAGATACCCTGAGGGCCCTTGTAGCCTCAGGAGCTCTGTTAGTGCAGTGGTTGAAGTGCTGAGAGGTTGGCAGTTGGAACTCACCAGTCAGGCCATGCGGAGAAGAGGAGGCAGTCTGCTCCCCTACAAACTATGCCCCAGGCAACCCTGCAGGGCCGGTGTACTCGGTCCTGTGGGATCACCGTGTGTGAGAATAGTCTCAGGAGCCAGGGGCCTGGCGTCCAACTCAATGGATGCTGTGCATGTGACCATTCGAGGGACAGGATACTCACAAGATGTCATCAAAGCTAGACAGGACATCGCACTAGACTGATATTGGCTTGTTAATACTGCAAACAGAAAGAGAAAAGGCAAAGAGTTATTTTATTCATTGACTCTAAATAACAAAGCATTTTCATCCCAGAAGGCACAGCATTTTCTAGGGACCAATGGCCAACTAAAGGCTTGATAACCTGTGTGAAAGTTGAGGTCCATTAACTTGGTCATTAGATACGTAAGCCAAGATGTGCATGGACATTAAGCTCATTTCCTAGGAAGAAGCCATTATGGTTGCTAATGTGTTAAGTCAGAATACATCTGCCCAGAGCATAAAAGGTATATAATCAAGACAAATCAGTTGACTCACCTAAGATAATATTTTCCCCTTAATTATCTAGGTTTTCTATGGAAGTCTATTTTTTTTTAATAGCTAGAGAAGTGGTTGGCAAACTGCAGCTCGTGAGCCCCATGTGGCTCTTTTGGGGTGACTGAGCAGCTCTAAAGTCACATAGAAAGCATTTGAAGGTTATCATTTCAGATCATGGTGATTTCGCTTGTTTGGAAAAAACATATTTAAGGCTCTGGAGTGATTTTAACATTGTTAGGAGGGACAGGATTGGCTATGGAGTCGGAAGAGTTTGCTGATCCCTGAACTAGAGCACGGTTAGACAATGGGGTCCCTCCCACCCTCCCTTGTGCAGTCAAGGATTCTGGGCGGTGGAGTGGGTAAGGGCATGAGTGCTAGCCCAGGTCAGCAGTTGGAGCCCTGCAGCCACTCTGGGAGAAAGGTGTGACCTGTGGCAGAATCCCTCTGAGTAGGTAATTCTCTGTCCCACAAGACTGCTCTAGTTCAGAGCCCACTTGATGGCATTGGGTTTGGTTTGATATTGAGGATACAGGTCACAGATTCTGCATCAAGAAGAATGACAGAAGTGGCCCTATAGTCTTGGATATTAAGACAAAGACAAGACATCAAGAACCCAAGTGTTGCAGCTTCTGGAGGTTTCATCTAAAGACAGTATGGTCTTGTTCTGTCCAGTGAGGTTTTCTTCACAGTGGCAAAAGGCTTTCTATATCCTGGACACAGACCTCACATCAAAGACATCCTCTCAATTGCAAGAGATTAGCTGGAGGCTCATGATGCAATTCTGCCTGTGGTCTCCAGGTCAAAGACCACAGGAAAAGCCAGGATCTGAGCAGGAGAGAGGATACAGTGACTACACACTTGCTCTTTTTTCGTACAGTTTCCACTTAACTGCCCGCTGAATGTGGGAATCAAGATGGAGAGTGTTTTACTTAAAACTGTCTAGAATCTGACAAATAGCTCTGGTTCCTTTACACTTACAAGCCCAGTGGAGAGGGCAAGGTGGCATCCCCTAGAGTAAGGGAAGGTCCTGTCTGTCAATCTTGTCAGTTCTGTCAAGCTGGCCCCCTGCTAGCTAAGGATGTGTTTACACTCGTGGCCTTGCTTTTCCCAGCTGTAAAGCCAGTTCTCAGCAACTGCATGTCCACAGAAGCATTAAACCATGTTTTGAGAAACTCAAAGCATCTGTTGTTGTTGTTGTTGTTGTTATTGTCATCGTTAGGAGTCAGAGTTGGCCTCAACCCACGGTGGCCTTATGCATAACCCCACAAAACACTGCCCGGTCCCACCCCATCCTCACACAATGAAAGCTAGGACGCTTCTCATCGAGAGTTCTTTAATTTAGGGACCACTGTTTATTTATTTTGAAAAATCTGTTTGTTGTATTTGCTCTTGAGAATTTCCTAGGTTGAATAGAACACTTCTAAAAATGTCTGAGTTTAAAAATACAAGGGTAAGTCAAAAAGTATTGCTGCAACATTGTGGCAAGCCTTATGAAATGAAAATGTTAAATGTGAAGCTATTGTTCCTTGATCCATCCTCTCTCTAGGTCTGTACATTCTGTAGGTGCTGTTTCCATCTCTAAACCACCTCCCTCCTTAACAATTCTGTGCCTTTTGATTGACAACTCCTCAAAACAGCCGCTTGGCATGCTGAAGGGATTCAGACTGTGCTCCTTTAAGGAAGTCTATATGGACAAGATCAGGCCTGTAAGATGGATCAGGTAAGACTTCTCGAAGAAATTGTCACAGGACAGCCCTTACTACTCTCTACCTATGAAGAGGAGCATTATTGTGATGAAAAAACAATCCCTCAGCGCAATTTTCTTGGCATTTTTTCTCACCATGATCTTTTCCATGTTTGAGAACTTCATAATAAATCAGCCCATGATCATTTTGTGTCCTTCAAGAAATAGCAAAGCAGTCGTGGTTCCCTTTTGGGCTGGCCTGTCTGCACTGACTTCCAGCAGACCTGTAGATCCTTTTGGGCATCCGTTTTCATTGGATATACTTTTTGAGGCCCCCTCAGGAGACAAATTACTGGAGAGAATTTGTCTGCAGTCAGCCACTGACCAAAGACGCATGTTTAAACAGTTTTCCTTGGAAATATGCACATCTGTGTCTGAACTGGAATTCTAGTAGCTACACTTTTAGACATATATATATGTAAATGCATATACATATGAGGCAGGGAAGCTTCAAAAAGTTCTTGAAAAAATGCAATGAAAATGGAATGAAAGATAATGGAATTCTTCCACTAACTTTTTGAACCACTGTTGTATTTATTTTTTAACCCATGATCCCTTGCTGAGCACGTGGGATTTCTTGACAGTATAGTTTTAAACCATGGAGCCATTGACCATGGGGCCCATACTCATCCTCTCCCAGACACGTTCCACATAACGACAAGCAGTGATCTGGATGTTTCCTCCATAGGTGGTCACAGGACCTCTTGTGCTATTGCAAATGATGATCATCTGGCCACTTCCCCTAGAAGTGCTTAATTAGCTCCAGATGTTTACCACCCAGAAACCCCAAAGTGCTAGGTAAAGTCAGGGGGGCCTTGATTCCAGGAGGATCAAGGAGTGCCTACTTCCCTTCTCAGGAGCTTTTCATCTGTTCTTGTCGTGGGGGAGAGTGCAGGACCTTCCCCTCAGTGAATGTGTGGGGAATGAGTAAGTGAGCAATTGGAGCATTGGTTATTGCCACCCTGCTCAAAGATCAGCAGGTTGTCACTCGGCACCGAGGGACCTATAGCAAACCTCTTTCTAGCTTAGGCTTTCAAGGCTGTGACACATGACATGTAATTTAACTCTATAAGTCATTACGAAAGGGTACTAACACACCAAAAACACCTTCTTATTGGCATATAACACAATTCAGTGGTTGGAATATATTTAAAGGAGCTGTGAAGTCATCACCATCCATTTGACAGCATTTTTATTTATTTTTTACTCATTGTTATTAGATCCTCATTTTCTCCCATTCCCCATGCCATAACCCTCAGAAATCATTATTCTAGTTATTGGCTCTATGGATTTACATGTCTTAGATTTTAATACAAAGAAGATTATAGCAAAAAGATAGCTACATATGAAAAAACTTCAATCTAAAAGAAAGCAGAAAATAATGAAAACTGTAACAATTTTTAAAAAACAAGGCAGAGTAAGATATGAGAGAACAATAATAATTTATAAAGTATTGAGGGTTGGTGGGAAGGAGAGAGCCGGGGAAGAGGGAAAGGGATGGAAAAGCTTGGGGCCCTTGGGAAAAGGCAGGTGTTTGGAGAATGATAATAGAAGTGGACATGTGAAGGTGCCTGGCACAGTATGTATTGTGAAAAATGATGTATGAGCCCCCAATTAAATGATTTAATAAAAAAAAGTCAAAAGGGAAACAAAGGATGCTAAAATTTAGCCTAACTTACAGGGGACAGTACTGGAGACACAGTGTTGGAAGTGTGTCTTGTCTGACACCCAACCCCATCCACCTGTGGCTCCACATGCAGTGAAAAATGAAGGGAGCTCATCAGAGCAGCAAGAGAAGCAATGCAATGAAGTACCCAAGGAATCTGGGAACAGACCTCGCCATCAGTGCGCAGGGGGTGACACTTCCCCAGAAAGCCAATTGGAAAGCATTCACAAGGGTCAGCAGACAGACCTGGAACTATTTATAGGCCTCTCTCTCTCTTTCCTTTTTCTCATATCTGTCCATAGGAAGGATGTGGCAGTCATGTGCTTACATTAATTTTATGATTGAAATGTAAGGGGTGGAGACTGGCCTGTTAATCTGGAGCTAGCCATTGAGTAGCCAATGAGGCCTCTGTGTGGGCGTGGCTTTCTCCTGATACATCTGGGAAATCTCACGATATTTCCCTTGTGAAGATGAGAAACTATCTTCCCCAGTTGTTGGGAGTTAGTCTCATAGACGATGAATAACAAAAAAAGACAAGCTGGCAGCGTCTGAGAAGCTGGAGGAGCGGCAGAGAGACCACACAGCTTTGCTCTGGAGGAGCCGGAGGAGAGATCACACGGCTTTGCCCTGATGGAGCCAGTGCTCTGAAGCTGGAGTGGCATGCTGTTGATGGACCCTGAGCCCTGGAAACCAGGAGCCATGGGGAGACCCCTGCCAGGACCGGGACTCTGCACCCACTGACCTGTCACTTCATGAGTGGGAAGGAGACTTTATAGACTGATTTCGGGCATATGGGTTAATATCACACTTATGACTTTGAACTGGACTGGGCTGGGATGCTTTCTCCATGTCCCATTCCTTTTGTATATAAACCCTTTCCTTATATCCATATGCGTGTCTATGAAATTTGTTCCTCTAGTCTACCTGGACTATCACAAAGGATAACCAATCCGAGGGCGCAAACAATGGGACTGACAGCTCCAGGTGGGGCATGGGAGAGGAGGAGGTGGGAGAAAAGGATGGGGGAGTCAACAAATCCGGGGACAAGGGAACAATATGAAATTTAAAACTGATGGTGGGGAGAGCATGCAATGCCTAGTGGGGTTTGATCAAGCGTAATGTAGCTGAAAGAAAGTGCTGAGAGTCAAATGAAGGTTGATCATGAGAGTGGCACAGGTGGAAAGTAAAAAGAAATAGGGGAAAGAATTAGGAGGTGAAAGATGTTTATAGAGATAAATTTACATGCACACATGTAAATATATTAATATATAATGATAGATATATAGGTCTATATATATTTGTTTAACTATTAGGTAGTAAGGTCACAGACAGACATTGTATCGCTCAACTCGCTGTACTCCCTCAACACTTTGTTCTAATTACCTTGAGTTTTGTATTACTCACCCTCCTGACATGATCACTGAAGTAAAAATAGGTGCATAAGCAAAGGTGGTGAAGAAAGGTGATGGTGCCCAGCTATTAAAACACATAGCATCTTAAAAGCTTGAAGTTAAGCTGAACCCTGGTGGTGTAGTGGTCGTGTGCAGGGCTGCAGTCCACAGGGTTGACAGTTCAAATCCAGCAGGAGCTCTTCAGGAGCAAGACTGGATTTCCTATTCCCATCAGGGCAGTCATGCGGGGGAGAAAAAAAGCGTGAAGTTAAACAAATGGCCATCTAGCAGGGAAGCAATAAAGCCCACATGGAAGAAGCACACCAGCCTGGATGATCGTGAGATGTTGACAGGATCAGGTTACCAGACATTTGAGGACTACAAACAAACAAATGTATCCATTCAAATGATGGAGGTTAGAATGGAGACCACAAACCATCTGGAGACAATTGGATATTCCCTCACAGAAGGGTCATGAGGAAAAAATGAGACAGCCAGAGTGTAGCGTAGCATCAATGAGACATACAACATTCCTCTACTTCTTTAAGGATCCCTCTCCTCCCACCCCACTATCATGCCCCCAGTCCTACCTTAAAAATCTGGTTAGAGTGAAGCATGTACAATGGTACAGATAAGAGCTTTTGACACATGGAATCCAAGACAGATAAACCCCTCAGGAATAGTAATGGGAGTAGTGATACCATGAGGGTAGGGGAAGGAAGATAGTGGGCGGCAAAGATATGAAAACAATAATTTATAATTTATCAGAGGTCCACAAGGGAGAGAAGGTGGAGGAAGGAGGGAAAGAAGAGGAGCTGATAAGGGCTCAAGCAGAAAGAAAATGTCTTGAAAATGGTGGTAGCAACATATGTACAAATGTTTTTTATACAACTGATATATGGATTGTTATAAGAGCTGTAAGAGCCCCCAATAAAATAATTTACCAATAAAAATTACCTATTTCTGTATTAATTTAATTTTGGATACACTCTGTCTGACAACAAGATTATCCACATCTTTGTTCAATGGTCTGAAATTCAATGGAGACTTAATATGAGTGGAAAATCTGCCAGTGCATTTGGGGCTTGCACTCATCTATAACCTCCTGCAAATTAGGTGCTTAGAGAATAAACTCTAGTACAGTTTTCTCTTCTGATCATGAGATCTATTATTTACAATGCTTGCATCACACAGATTGGTGTGCTTTTTTCTGTGTGGACTTGGCTGGCATCTCAGTTAGAGATGGCTGCTTATTTTAGGACAAAAATTTAGGAATATAGATGCTATTCTTTCTGAGAGCTGGGCACTATGCATTTTCTTCACCACACTTTGCTACCACCCATATCTTCAGTGATCTCCTTATGAGGGTAAGAGGATACTCTAACAATGGGAACTCGGCTGACATGGTGGGTTACAGGAGAGAATGCTGGTGAGTTCAAATCCAACAATAGTTCCAAGGGGGAAAAATGTGGATTTCTGCTCCTGCAAAGATACAGTAAGTTCATAGGGTCAATTTTAATCTTTCCCTCAGGGTGACTCTGATTCACTGTCAACTCAATGATCAGAGACGTTATTTTTTAAAATAAAGGCATTTTCAAATAAACAAGAACAAAGTTGCTGTAAGGGTTAACAATTCAATGGCAGTGAGTTTGTTTTATTTTTCTGTAATGTAATGAGCAATATTCACATCCTCAGATATTACTGAGGAACACAGAACTGTATGGGTGGCTGACTTATGGTATAGTTACAACATTGAGTGGAAAAGGGAGAATGTAGAACTGTCAAGTCTGGTCTTCCACCCACATTAGAGCTATATGTTCTTATTGGGTTGTTCTTGTATGTCCTTCAAGTGTTCATGAAGTCAGTATACAAACATGCCTGGGTATATCTGTTGCAAGATAGTGATCAAGAGACAGAACCTATATCATGCTTTAAAATATATGAAGTGTCCAGATAGAGTAGACATATTAAATCAATAAAACCAGACCCACTTTTGTCAAGTCAATTCCAACTCACAGTTGGAACCCTGTAGGGCAGAATAGAATTGTTCTATAGGGTTTCTGAGACTGACAATACTTCTGGGAGTGGACAGCCTCGTCTTCCTCCTTTGAAGAAGCTGGTGGGCTTGAACTGCCAACCTTGAAGCTAGCTGCCAGACCCATAAACCATTGAAACTTAAATGGTTTTAATGCATTACTTAAAACAAAGAGGGGTAGCTTATTGAAAGAATTGAAAGAATGATTTCACAGTGATAAGCAAGTAATTATAAGATGTTGAATTCTCTACAGCGATATTTGACATTTGAACTATGGTGTTGGTGAAGAACACTGGAAGTCCCATGGACTACCAGAAGAGCAAACTATGTCTTGGAAGTACAGCCAGAATCTTCCTTAGAAACAATGATGGCCCATTTTGTCTCATTACTTGTTATCATGAGAGATGAGTCCCTGGAAAAGGATATCATGTTTGGTGAAGCAGTGGTCTGGGAAAGAGAGAAAGACCATCAAGGAGATGAAATGACACAATGACTTGAACAGCAGGCTCACACAGAACAACCAATTATGAGGGAGGGGCAGAATGGGTATGACAGTGAGTGTCTTGTTCTATTGCACATTTGGTCGCTATGAGCTGGAACTGACCCAAGGACATCTAGTAATATAAATTTTAGATTCACCTATACAGCAATATACATACATACATACATACACCTCCTGATATTTTAATGGGAATTACATTAAATTAATAACTCTGTTTTGAGAGAATTGGAATCTTAAACTATTATTTCTAATCAATTAACTTGTAGTGTCTTTTAATGAGTTTTTTTCAAATTTTTCTTGCATATTTTTGTTAGCTGTCGATAGATTTTAAAGAGCATTTAAGCAATTGGAACTTTTATTATTCCCTTAAAATTTTTGGATAACTGTATATATATAAACATTATTACTTTTCATTACTCTTTATATTAACCAGCAATCTTCCTAAAATGACTTTCAAATTCTTATAGTCTCTCTAGAGTTTTTTGAAATTTCTTTACTCACAATCATGCGACCTGAAGAATATCAATTTTTTAAATCTGTACTTGCAATGTTCCACTCTTAAAAAATAACGAGGAAATTCACCAGTGTTGAATAGCATTTTTATAGCATATATAGCTTTCTCAATTCCAATGGGAAAACATTCAATATTTCATCATAAAATAATATGCTTACTTTGTTTGCATAAGATACATTTCATTACATTTAGAAGTTTGCTTTAATTTCTAGTTTTAGAATTTTTAGAAGACCATAAATGGATATTTAGTTTTATTAGATGCTTATTGATTTTTTTCCCCTTCTAAACAAACCATAAATTATTCAAATAAGCCCAAATGAGTCTCTGGAGCTGAATATTTGAATACTTTATGCTTAGCTTTTGTTCTTTTCTAAAATATTCATCTAACATTGTATATTTCCCTCTAAATTGGGTGGTAGCCAAATCCCACAAGTATAGATATGCTGTATGTTAACTTTCATTCCATTTGAAATACTTTCTCATGTTCAAAGTATTTTGTCTTCTACCCATAATTTATGTAGGAATGCTTTGCTCATTGCTAAGCAGGACATTTTTCTAATGTTGTGTTCGTGTTGATTTTGATCTTAATTATTTTCAGATCATGCAGTTGATCATTTCCATCTTTTTAACTTTATTAAGACTTTCTTTGTGCTCCGGCTTATGGTCAACTTTGTGAAATGTTCCATGTTCCCTTGAAAGAAGAATGGATGATCTTCAGTTATTCATTGCCAAGTTCTAAAAGTGACAATATGGTCAGATTTGTTAACCTGTAGAGAAACTTTGCTGGTGAAAATTTCAGCTGTTGTTTATTTGAAAATTCCTTTATTTTAAAAGAAAATTTCTCTGATCATTGGCAGTCATTTTCTGTCATCAGTTTGAAGGATCCATTGTCTCCTGGTTTCCATCCTTTTTATTAAGAAGTTGACTGTCAATCTTGTTGTTACTCTTTTATAGGTAGTGTGCCCATTTTTCTTCTTTGCAGGAAAGAAGCCACTCTTCATTTTTAAAAGTATATTTTAGAAGACTACCTATGTTTCCTACATTTAGATTTTATTTTAAGTCCTGTTTATGGTTTGTAAATACATCTTGTTAATTTTTAAAGTTGGGTGGTGGGTTATATTTCTGATTATCAGTTTAGTATTCAAAAGTTTAATCCACTCAACATTCCCCTCCCCAGAGTTTACATTTTGCCCCCACTGTGATTTCTCTTCTCCTTCTTCCAGATTATTATCTTCCACTTCACCCAAGTTGATATCCATCCTCAGCCTAGCTCATTGCTTTATCTTATCAGCTCTTGACAAAATCCAAAGACTGTTCTCTTTCATATGAACATTTTTAACATTCCCCCCTTTATCAGTTGTTTCATATATAATTCATATATACACATAGATATATGTTTATATGTATACTTATATGCATACACATAAATTCCTGACTATTAATACTTTCTTCTTCTTCTTTTTAGTTAGTACTTTCTTCGTTGTTTCACTCCCATTCTTTTACCTTCTGAGACTCTAATATGACATTATTTTTTGGAGGACGTATACTCTAGTTTACAAATTCTTATTTTTGTTCTTGGGCCCTTCTACTTAAGTTTCAATTTCATTGTAGTTGTTTCAATTATAGAATTTCCATTTGATTCTTCTTTTCAAAAACATTTTATTGGGGGCTCTTACAGCTTTTATAACATTCCATCCATCAATTGTATCAAGCACATTTGTACATATGTTGCCATTGTTATATCCAGAACATTTTGTACTTGGGCCCTTGGTTTAAGCTCCTTTTTCTTCCCTCCCTCCCCCAGCCTTTCACCCTGGTGACATCTGATTCTTTTTTATAGTTTCCAGTTACCTAATGAATTTCTCCAACTTCTCGTTAAGTTTATTGAACTTTTCAACCAGCTATTTTAAATGTTTATCTGGAAGTTCCAATATTCGGAACTAGGATGGCTGTATTTCTATCGTCTATATATTTTTTAAATTTATTTTTGTTTGTTGTTTCCTTTTAAATGCCTACTTAATTTTTGACTGGGTGGTAAGCACTCAGATAATGCAGAAAGTAAATATCAGGATTCTGATGGTGTTAACCTTTACCTGAGAGAATTTTTCCTTGCTCTGACAGGCCCTTTGTGAAGCGACTTTATCTCTCAGGGCTTTGACTAAAATCTAACAGTTGGCTGCATAATTTTTGCATAATCTTTTAAAAAAATCATTTTATTGAAGGCTCATACA
Organism: Nesogale talazaci; assembly: GCA_004026705.1. Classification (NCBI taxonomy): domain Eukaryota; kingdom Metazoa; phylum Chordata; class Mammalia; order Afrosoricida; family Tenrecidae; genus Nesogale; species Nesogale talazaci. The sequence continues at coordinate 25,984 of PVJH01004448.1, forward strand.
ACTCTTATCACAATCAAGACATACATCTATTGTATGCAAACCACACTTGTACATTTGTTGTCATCCTCATTCTCTGAACATTTTCTTTCTGTAAAATCTTAATGAAACTTGAAGCTGTACTGGGTTTGAAGTCTTGTAATTGTGTAATTTCTGTACTGATTCCCAGCTTCCATTTGGGAAGATGGGGTTTGTTGAGGAGAAGAAAGCGTAGCCAAATATCAGCCTTACCTTTCTGGGATTCCCGTCTGTTCAGAGCACGGGCTACTTAAGTTCTTGCTGCCTACCTTGGTTAACCTGATCTAACCCATAGAAAGAAATAGTTCCTTTTAGAGGGGCAAAATAGTGCTCCCTGAGTGGGTGCTTGAGTATTAAGAACACTTTTCTGATAAGAAAAGTGAAATTCTCCTTAAAGGTGAAGCATGAATGCTATTTACTTGTGAATTGATAATATTTACCTAACACTAGTATAAATGTGTAATTTGCTATCCAAATGGAAATGCTTTTGTGAGCGAACAGGAAATTAAGTGCACAGAACACCAGAAAAACCTATGTAAAAAGAGATTGCCCCACAAATTTGAGGATGTTTGATCACTCTCCCAATTGTCACCAATTTTAGACATTACAACAAAACTCCACTACAATAAACAACAAAAATAAAAACCCTAAATGCAATGTACTTTGAGATTGGTCTCACTAATGATTCATAAGTAATTGCTTGAGGGAAAAGGCACCCTGATTTACAAGCCATTCTTCATTCTCAGAGATTTTTGCAGAGATAAAATACATTTCAAAAGTTCATAAAAGGAAATTAAGTTTAGAAGCCGGGTAGGTGAGGTGACCAGAAACAGGTTTGTTTCACAGATACTGGACAGAGTTACAAGTGGCCATGACAGAGATTCCGAAAGTGAGTACTTATCAGGCCACAGCTCTTCATGCCTGAGTCCACCTCTGTTTCGGAGTCTCTGCTTTTTACACACGTACCTTCATTGTCAGAGTAGGCAGTAAGAAAAAGTCACCCTTATCTTTCTTTATTGGAGGAACAAAGTGTCAAGATCTGCCTACTTTATTTTTAAGATAGTGTTCCCTAATTAGGATGACTGAAATCTTATATCAATAAGTTTTGTTGAGAAAAGGGCCCTAGATAAAGCATGGGTGGCAGATCAGTTATTTTTGTCAGCTCAGACATTCTGTAACAAGTCTGGCTGAGGGGAATCGATTTTTGTCCATTTACCCACATGAAAGGTCTTAAAAATCCACGGCTACTGAGTCCATCTGATGCATGATGACTCCACAGGACGGGATAGATGGGCCTCTTGGTGGTCCCGAGGCTTGAGGTCTTTAAGGAGCAGGCAGATGTTGAATGGATTCAGTAAATGTGGGCTAAGACCTCAATTAAAAAAGGTACAGCCTTCATTCCAGCCCCAGTCTAAAAACAGTGCTTGTGATAGGTCCCTGCTCCTGGCGAACTGACTGAAGGTACGGGTGCAACAGCAAAGGGTGGTGAAAAGTCAGATGGTGCCCAACTGTCAAAACATCATAGCATCTGGGATCTTAAAGGCTTGTCTTCATACAAGCAGGCATTTGTTCAAACTGCTGACCTTGCACGTAACAGCCCATCCCCCAAGCTGTATGCCACCAGAGTTTCTGAGGAACTTAAGAAAGGAGAAATCCTAGAACTGATTGTAATGATTATTATACAACCCTTTTTTTAGGACAACTGAAGATGGGAGTGTCTGATCTGTGGATCATATATCAGCAAAGCAATTTTTAAAGGGAAAAAGGCTTATTTTAAAAGAAAAAATGGTTTTATTGACATATGTCACACATCATACAATTCAATAGTGCCGTCATTCTAAGAAGAGTAGTACAATCATCATCACAATATCATTTCATCTCCTTCTTGATGCAGTTTAAAGTTGTTTTAGTTGTTAATGTTTTCTGTTTTGTCTTTTTTTCAAAAAAATAATTTAATTGGGGGCTCTTATAGCTGTTATCACCATCCATGCCTGTGGGATGAAGATGGGACTTTTCCATGTCATATGCTCCAAAATATTAAGCGAGCAATTTGCCAACATTTAGTGTGCTAGCCATTCTCACTGAGGCTCCCAGTTTTATGATTCATGATGAGGCTGACTAAGATATAATCTCCCTGATGCTCTCAGTCATCAAAGGGCTTTGCATGACTCAAGTGAGAATAGTGATCTGCTGCCCTCGAGGCCTATGGGTGGGATTCAAGAGTCATTGTCAGTGACCCCAAACAATATAGACCTGTTCACCTACCACCCCGCCTGGAGTCTGAAGCCTTTCCTTATCACTTCCCTCTCTTAGTCATGAGTCATCCCTAAACCATTATCATCTTAAAGCCCTTAAGACAGTCCCCACTTGAAGCATGTCCTGACCGGTGACCATGGAACTTATGTGTGCCCTGTTAGGCTACTTAAATGGGAAAAATTAATGTTTGCAACTCTCGCATCTGACTCTCGTTCTTGCATCGCTCTCACCTCCCTTCTGGCCCTGAGCACCAGATGCTCTTGGCTCCTCCCCCTCATCATGTAATCCTCTCTCCCTCTCCCTCTCCACACGGACCACCATTAGGGGTGGAGGTTACCCTGATGTTATGTATGTCTGACTCTTATTGTCTTTTTTTCTCTTTGTTATGATCTCTATATAGTTATTACAATAAATAATAATTATCGCTGCACAACTGCCTGTTGAACCCTTGCTGTGAGCATATCGGAGGATGGCCCCCTCTGATACATCCACCCATCCATTTTTGTGTCAAGCACTTTTGTACAAATGTTGCCATCATCATTTTCAGAACAGTGTCTTTCTACTTAGCCTTTCCTTAGCATCAGCTCGCTTCCCCCCCTCCCTCACCCGACCTCCCTTGTGAACCCTTGATAAAACTATTTTTTAAGTTAAAAAAGCAGCAGCATTTCTTCCGAGCTGTATTGTACTGAGTGCCATGACCCGGTTCTCCTTCCCTGGCTTTCTGATTCTTTGGTCCCTTTATGTATTTCTGTTCCCCAAGATCATCCTGCTGACTTGAATATCTGTTCTTTTTAGGGTTTTTCCTCTGTACAGTATACCCACCTGTTTCCAGTCACCTCTAGTTTCTTAGCCTTGGGTTTCTGGAGTGTGGTTTCCGGGGACGCCAGCTTCCGATGCCATGTCAGTATCTACTACCACATAGTAGTTCCACCTCTGTATGATGTGGCTAGAAAAATACAATCCATGGGGTCTTTTGGGGATGGAACAAATCTCACTCAACCCCTGTTACTTCTGGATTACAGAAAAAGTGATCGATGTTTCTGAGATCATGCTTAGTCATCGAGAAATGTATTCACATTCACAGTACTGCATCTCATAAAGAAGGAAATGAGTTACATATTTTTAAACATTCCTATTAGCAAATGATAAAGATTGGCTTCAGGTAGCTGGAAAAATAAAATTACTGACTCAGACTATCATGTCCTGCAGGTTTGTGATGAATGAAGAATAACCAGATGAGTTGTTTACAACTTGTTGTCACTGAGCCCTGGCAGATTCATAGTAACCGCATCTGTAACATCAGCAGCCCAAAGTCACCAGTGGTTCTGGGAGAACTAGGAGGCTCTCTACTCCAGAGTCATATATAGGATCTGCACTTCGCTGCGTGGGGGAGAAACTGCAATGACCCACTTTCACACCAGATGGCAGAGATGGCTTTCCTTGGCTTTCTTTACAGTGTCCCATTCCAAATACCCAGTCTCTGTAGGAATGGGTCCACATCGGGTTACTATAATCTGGGTAGTAACTCTCAGACAAGGAATGAGACTGCTGTTGAACGGATTCTGAATCACTCTACCCCGTGGATCCAAAGCGGGACTGCTCGACACCTCAAAGCCGAGCTCTCTCCCAAGCAGCTCACCAGACTTCTCTTCTGAGACTGCCGGCTGGGGTCAAATGGCTTACTCTTCACTTGATGTCTGTGTTAGCCTGGATTTCCTAGAGAACCAACATCAGTGACAGTCGTATCTATATAATGTCTACATCTATATATAATAGCAAAATAAATAGATCACAAAAGAAATTGCTATCAAGAGAGTGACCCACACAACGACAGAGCAGGCAAGCCCCAAATACAAATCGAGACCACAGGTCAGATGCGAATACCTTCCCAACTCATGCAGCTGCGGGAACTGGGCAACCAGGAGCCCAGAGGGTGAAGCAGGAGGCAGGACAGAACAGGAAGTAGCACCCTGGAGGCAGAGTCAAATGGATGATGTGGTGCCAGCCCAATCCCAAGAAACAGACACGGGATCCAGGCCAGCAGGAGGAAGAAGAGGGCAGTCAGTTCTTCACAGCACCTTTTAGAGATGTCTAAGGGGCCACACTTCCAAGGGGATGGCATCAGATTTTGGCTCACGTGTATGGGGAGAGGCCACAGTGTCAGACTACATAGGATCCTGGCCCAGCCACGTTGTCACAAAATCTAACGAACTCTCATAATGACTGATCACTCAGCCATTTGACCCACACGAGGGAGTCCATGGAAGAACATTGCAAATTAGGTTCTGGTTTCACATTTCTTGTCCTTTCACTGTTGTGCTGACTCACAGGCAGCCCACGCACAGCGGAACAAAATGCTGCCTTGTCCTTCGTCCTCACCATCGCCACTGTGTTTGAGCCACTGTTGCAGCCATTGGGTCAATACAAACTGTTGAGGGTCCTCCTTCTTTCTGGTTCACCCTTGACTTTACCCAGCACGATGCAGCGCTCCAGGAGCTCCTTTGAAGATGTGCACCGTGCCTGAGACCAAGTCTTGCCACCTTTACACCTTCTACCAAGCCTTCTGCCTATACTTTTTCCCAGATGGATTGATTCATTCTTCTTGCAGGTGAAAGTAGAGTCAATAGTCTCTGTCAACAGCGAAATTCAAAGATAGTCGATTTTCTTTAGTCTTCCTGATTCCTGGTCTATCTTTGACACTCATCTCAGGCAATTCGAAAATGCTTTAGCTTCAATCTCTGGTGCAGCTTAGTCTTCAAAGGAATATCATGGCTTTGGTGCACTTTCTTTTGCAGTAGATATGATCAATAACATATGTCATTTTAGTTTCTTGACCATGCTAATGTTTAAATTAATTTTCACTCTCTACTGGTTCTCTCAGTTTTAGTGTTAATTGTAATGGCTACACAGAATCCACAGACAAAATTCACAATTAAAGGGTTTGCTAAGGAAGTTTTCAAGTTCTAGTGCCAGGGGGAAATGTTCAAGGCTGAGTTGTTTATCAGGACATGGCACAAATCTCCTGTCACATCTGTTAGCATACCACTTAGCTGGAAGCTCGACCCAGAGGCACTGGGGTTATGTTTCATAGGTCAGCAAAGCCAGCTCCCTGAATGAAGTGCCCAGAAGCAAGTCACACCAACTGAGAACATTAATTTAAACATGGCACCGGTCAACAAACTAAAATGGCAGGTTATTGATCATATCTACTGCAAAAGAAAGCGCACCAAAGCAATGGTACCCTTTTGAGGACTAAGATGCACCAGAGATGGAAGATAAAGCATTTGCAATTGCCTTAGGTGAATGCACATGGAAAGATGGACATGGAATAAGGAAGACTAAAGAAAATTGGCTATATTTGAATTACGGTGTTGACAAAGACTTGACAATACTATGACCTGTTAGAAGAATGAATGGGTCTATCTTGGAAGAAGTATAGGCAGAAGGCTTGTTAGAAGGTGCGAAGATGGCAAAACTTGGCCTCAGTGAGCATCAGCCTGAAGGTGCTCAGCTCCATTCCTGGGGGTCAGTGAGTTCAAACTCCCCAGTTAAGCACCCAGAGGAGGCCCATGCCACCAGCAGCCCCCTGCATCAAAGCACTCCTTTGATCTGCTCTGTGAGTTGGGAAATCGGTCTCCCTGTTCATGCTCTGGCTCCTGGTTCTGCTGCTGCCCTCCTGACATTATAGCTGTCTTCTGGATCCAGGGGCTCATTTTACAGAGATCTTGGGTCCAGAAGAATAGCTTCATCTGGCTCTGATCCCCCCTTCTGCTGCTCAAAGGACTCATTTTATACACAGCATGATGGCACTCCAGGAAATCCTGGACCCAACCATTCCAGGGTGAATTCTATCAGGATCTTCCCCCACCTTCTTACCAGACCCGTGGAGGGAAAGATCATTTGAGGGGAGTTAGAGACTTCTGCTAGAAGAGCCACATTAAATAATTCACTCCTGCTTCCATTGTCATCGACTGTGGGTGCAAGTCAAACTAAATGCTTTACGACTTCATTCTTTTCCCCATTTATCATGATGCTACATATGGTGTCACTCAGTCATAAGGATTAGTTTCCTTTATGTAGAGGCTTACTCCACATGAATCCATACTTAATCCATAGTCTTTGACATTTGTCACTAAACCTTTCAAGTCCTCTTCACTGTCAGCAAGCAAGGTCGTGCCAGCTGCATATTGCAGCTTGCTAATGAGTCTCCCTGCAATCCGGATGTGGCTTTTTACCTCAGTAGTTCAGCTTCTGGGATTGTCCACTCAGCATTGAAATAAATGTAGTGAAAGGAGGTACCCCTGCACTGCGCCTTTCCTGGTTTTTAAACCAGGCACGGTTGTTTGGTTCAAAAGAACTGCCTCAGGTCTTTTCAGTGTTGTGGAGTTACATATCACTGGTTACAACCTACACAATGAAATGCCTTTGATAGTTGAAAAAAGAAATAGACATCTTTCTGGTATCCTCCGCTTACAGCCAAGATTAATCTGACATCAACAATGCATGGCCTGCCTCATTCCGCTTCCTTCTCTGAATCCCACCTGAATTTTTACCAGTTCCCTATTGGTGTACTGCTGTCTGTGGAGTATCTTCAGCAATATTTGCTGCATGTGACCGTCTTGATATTGCTCAGTAAGTTCTGCAGTGTATTTTATTGCCTTTCTTTGAAATAGACATGCAGACGGGTCTCTTCCAGTCAGTTGGCCAAGCAGTTGGTCCAAATATCGTGGCATAGACAAGTGAACCTTCTCAGAGTTGTATCCCTTTGTTGAAACATCTCAATAAATATTTCATCACTGGAGCTTGAATTTTTCTTTAATTCCAGCAATTTGTTCGTTTTAAAAATCATTTTATTGAGGTCTTGCACAACTTTTATCACAATCCATACATCCATGCACTGTGTACATTTGTTGCCATCATCATTTTCAAAACATTTTCTATTTCCTTGGTAGTAGTTCCTTATTTTTCCCTCACTTCCCCACTCTTCCTCTCTCATGAACCCTTGATAACTTATAAATTATTTTTATTTCATGTCTTACACTGACTGATGTTGCCCTTCACCCAGTATTCTGTTGTCCATCCCCCTGGGAAGGGGTTATATGTCAATCATTGTGATTGGTTTCCCTTTCTCCTCCCATCTTACCCTTACACTCCTGGTATGGCTCCTCTCAATATTGGTCCTGAGGGGGTTTATCTGTCCTGGGTTCCCTGTGTTTCCAGCTCTTATCTGTACCCATGTACATGCTCTGGTCTAGCAGGATTTGTCAAGTACAATTGGGGTCATGATCGATAGGAAGCATTAAAGAATTAGAGAAAAGTTGTATGTTTCAATGGTGCTATACTGCACTCCACCCGGCTCTTCCTTTTGATCCTTCTGTAAATGGATATCCAATCGTCTATAGATAAACTTTAGGTCTCCACTCTGCATTCCTTCTCACTCACATTGGTACAATTCTGTTTTCACCGCCAGCAGTTTTTATCATAATCTAACTCCTGAAATGGTTGCACATCCACCAACTCCTGATGGTACAGTGGCTCTGTGTGCACCTTTTACCTTCTTTTGATGCTTCCCAGGTCATTCAATTTTTGCCTGTAAGATCCTTCGGTATCGCAGCTCAAAGTTTTCTTTCTTTTTTTCCTTTTTCTTTTTTCAGCATCACTGCCTTGGAGGGAGTAGGAAACCCAGCCTTGCTCCTGGAGAGCTGTTCCTGGATTTGAACCGGGACTGCACACAACCACTGCGCCACCAGGGCTCAGCTCAAAGTTTGCTTTTTCTCTTCAGTTCTTCCAGCTTGAACACCTGAGTGTGCTCTTCCCTTTTGGTCTTATAACTCTAGGTCATGGCATATCTCCTTGTCATACTTTACTTTGTCTTCTCTGGTCCCCCACTGCAATCTCCCGATCAACTCGCTCATTTCATCATTTGTTTTAGCTATTTGATGTTCAAGAGCAAGTTTCAGACCGTCTCCTGCCATGTATCTTTTGCACTATGGTTCGTAAAGAAGAGGAACTGCGGGCAGAAGGGAAGCACTCTGAAATGGATTGGCATGGGAGCCACAGCCAGGGACAGAAACAGAACAATCATCATGGAGATGGAACCAGAATGGGCGTCATTGCCTCTTGTTGCTGGCTCAATACAAGAAAAAGAAAAACAACCACCTCTTGAACTGAGCGCTGTGAGGAAGAAGAGAAGGCCATCTCGTTTAGCAATTCTCTCGGTCTCTCTGGGCCCACTGTAACCCTGTCTTGATGACAGCTGGACACAGGTCAGTCTCTGACCTTCATTGAGCACACACTTCAGGAGCAGGAGGATGCAGGAGGCTTTGATACAGGACTGAATTGAGAGCCTTCTTTTTCCTTCTACCAATTATTGGGTTTGGGAGAAGTTGCCTAGCTAATTTGGGTCTCTTGTGGGAAAAAAAATGTCTGTGATCTTTCCTTTTGTCATCTCACATGGAGATCTGGTGGTGGAGTGGTGATGCGTTGGGCTGCATGGCCAGCTGTTGAAAACCACCAGCAGCTCTGAGGGAGAAAGACTGAGGCCTCTACTCTTGTAAAGTTATAGTCTCAGAAACCCCCAGGGGTTTGTGAAGAGTTAGCATTGACTCGAAGGCAGTGAGTTTTTGAATTTCATTTACCAACCACTCTCCATGGGGCAACCACACTTCTAGATGCTGGGGATACAAACTGCTGGCTCTGAGGATGTTAAACATGATCACAAACAGGGAATATGCCAGCCCGGATTCTATGGTCCTCGCTATTTTTATAAGGAAGAGCTGAGGAGGACTTCATGGGTTATTTGCAAGTTAACAGGAACTGGCAAAGGTGAAGCTACCAGTTACTCGGGGCCAAATTAGAGCCTCTGAGGAGCACAGAGCTGTGCTGTAGCACCAGGAGTTTCTAAAGGCAGACCGTGGCCGTTTTCTCCCTGCACGTCTCCCCCGAGAACAAAACACCAATGAACCAAGGCTATTTCCCAGAAATGTGCTTCAGGCACAGCATTATTGCCCCTGGCAGGTCTTTTACATCAGAGTGGCTCAGCATGAAGGCGGAAGTTCAGACGACCGTGTGGAACGGAAAGGATGTGCTTCAGAGAGTGTTAGAGAGAAGCGGCTGCCATTGGTACAAGGAGCCTTCAGCGGCAGGGCTGGAAGGAAAGCAGGGGTAGAGTGGGACATGCTGCATGCCTTCCTGTGGGAGCCACCGCCTGCTGCCTTCTCAAGGGAGCTGTTGTGGCTAGCTGCTCTTGAGTGGGCCCCTGACTCAGGGAGAACCCACTTATGACAGCATCAGATCGTTTTGACATATGTCGTTTTCATTCACTGACTGACACCCATTTTCATGGACCTCTGAGTATAGACTTTACAGTGCCCGAGCACAGG
>PVJH01004448.1:35736-125423 GCA_004026705.1 Nesogale talazaci
CGCACTCCCAAATCATGATCATCTAATATGTCTCCAGACATTGCCAAATATCTCCTGGAAGCAAAAAGGATGTCCGTAGATCATGTCTTCATGTGCCACCAGGTGTTTTCTATATATTGACCCATAGAGTGATCGTAATTTTTGAGATAATTGTTTAACTTTCCCCATTTTGCAAAGATGGAAACTGAGACCAGAAGAGATTAAGTAACTTGGCCATTGTCACAAAGCTCATAAGTGGCAGAGTTGCAGTTAAAATCCAGCCAAATCAAACTTCCAAGCCGAGACTCTTAACCCTAGGCCCCACCACCTTACATATGTGAATGGTCTCATTAAATTTGCTCCGGAAGCCATTTGTTCACGTGGAAAGAGAGTTCCACAAACACACACAAGGTCACATCGTAAGCGAAAGACATGACGGACCTGAAATCCACATGGATTGACTGCCCAGGTCCGGGTGGTGAAACAGGTGTCACAGAGTAGGCTTTGACTCATAGAGGAGAGAGTAAAGTGATCCTTTGGAATTTCTCAGACTACCATCTTTCTAGAAGCAAATCATCGGGTCTTTCTCTTGTGACACAAAATACACCAGACAAAGTCTCATCATTCTGGTTTCCAAGGAGTCTTCTGGCTCCCCTTCCTCCGAGACAGAGGTGTTTCTTCTGACAGCCGTGTATTCCATGGTCTTCTCAAAAGCACTCTTGCTCCAACTCTCTCACACACATGGCTAACTGGAAGTTACATGACGTGTGTCAGGCACACCTTATTCCTCAAAGTGACATCTTTGCTCTTTCACATTTTATTATTGTTTCTAAAATTTTGACTCATTTTATTGGGAGCTCTTACAGATCTCATAGTGAGCAGTATTGTACAATTGCTACTACAACCAGTTTCAGTAGATTTTCTTTCTTCTTGAACCCCTTGACACCAGTGCTTCTTTATCCCTTCTCCACTCCAATTCCCAGGAATCCTTATTATTTTCTCCTTATAATAGTTTTTTATCTACCTTATATGATCTAATGTATCCATTCCCCCCAAATTCTCTTGTTCGATCCCGTTGAATGGGGTTATATAGTCATCCATGCTATGGACTCCCTAGTCCTCTCACCTCTACCTCCCTCCTGTACCCACAGGGAACCATTACCCTTGTTACTGTTTCTGAAGGATTACCTATCTTGGCTTTCGTGTCTCAAGCAATTTTAAATTTACAAATAAACATACAGAAATCTAACCTGATTAATGAGTTAAAACAAAAAACATAGTAGTAAGGGGAGGAGATATTCAAGATTGCACTACCTGACTTTAAAATATATTCTACAGCCACAGTTGTCAAAACAGCACGGCACTCAGACTTATGTATAAGCACAGAAAATCCAGAAATGAAAACAGCAGCCTACACAATGGATCTTTGACAAAGACCTCCAAAATATCAAATGGGAATCAGATACCCTTTTCAACAAATGATACTGAAAAAATCTGGATAGCTACTTGTAGAAGAATGAAGGAAGACCCTTACCTCACTCCGTACATGAGAACAAACTCAAGGTGGATCACTGACCTTAAGGTCAAACCCCTAACCATCAGGATTGTTAATGAGAAAATTGGGACAAAGCCAAGAACCTTAGCGCAGGAAATACTACATGGACTATCAGCCATAGGAGGTTACACATCAAGAGGAAGATAAAATAGATGAGTGGGAACTACTAAAGATAAAAACTTGTGTGCATCAAAAGATTTCATCAAGAAAGTAATAAGAGAGCCCACAGACTGGGAAAAGGTATTTAGTAATGACATGTCACACAAAAAACTTATCACTAAAATCTACAGGATTCTGCAAGTTAACAAGAAAATTATGAATAGCCCCTTGAGGAGGTGGACAAAAGACTTAAACAGAAGATTTTTTGACACTTTAAAGAGGTCTTGGGCAGCAGATTTTCTCAATGATGCTTGATTTATTTATTGCTGCTTCCATGAATGTTGATTATGGATCTAAGTAAAATGAAATCCTTGACAACTCCAATGCTTTCTCCATTTATCATGATGCTGTCTATAGGCATAGCTGTGAAGATTTTAATTTTTTTTACATTGGATTGTAATCCACACTGAAGGCTGTGTGTAGCTTTTGGTTCTCTTCACATTGCCTAAGCAAGGTTGTGCCAGCTGCATAGTGAAAGTTGTGAATGAATCTTCCTCCAATCTTGTTGCTGTGTCCTTCTTCATAGAGTCCAGCTGGTGTTATTATTTGCTTAGCATGCAGTTTGAAAAAATATGGTCAAAGGGCACAGACCCGACATACACTTTTCCCAGTTTTAAAACATGATTCTAGTTCTTTTTCTTGGTCTCTGCATAGATGAGCACACTTAAGTATTTGTGAAGCCCCGTTCTTCACCATGTTCTTCATATTTTGTTATTCTTCTCAACGTGAAATACCTTTCAACAGTCAAAAAAAACCCACATAAACATCTTCCTGGTCTCTGCTTCCAGTCCAAATCCATCTGACACCTGCAATGATACCCCTAGTTCTGCAACTTCCAAATCTGGCTTGAATTCCTAGCAATGAGTTGCCCCAACCGCCTTTTGAATGATCTTCAACAAAATATTATTTGAATGTGGTGTTAATGATGCTATCTGAGCATATCCACATTCTGTTGAGTCACCTTTCTTTGTCATAGGCACACAAAGAAATCATTTCTAGTGGGTTGGCTAAGTAGTTTTCTTGGCAGAGACTAATTAGTGAGTGTTTCATTAGCCACATTGGTTTAGTGAAACATTTCAATTACTATTTTGTCAATATTTGGAGATTTGTTTTTGGTTAGCACCTTCAGTGCAGCTTGGACTTCTTCCTTCCATGCCATTGGTTCTTGACCATATACTACCTCTTGAGAGTTGAACTGATAACTTCTTCAGGGTACAGTGTCTCTGAATATTCCTTCCACCTTATTTCAAAGCTTCCTGCATCATTCAACATCTTGCAATCACCTATCCATTTGTCATACCGCAATGACCCAGGCGTTGCTGTGGTGCTGGATGCTATTCACTAGTATTTTAAGTAGGAGCAGGGTCACCCCTAGTGAACAGTTTTCGGCAGAGCTTCCAGACAAAGAATAGACTAGGAAGAAGGTAGAGGTTTGTCGACTGATGAAAAATGAGCCAATTACAACCATATTTGCCGAATAGCACGTGAAATTGCCTAAGGGAACTGAAGGTGGATTCTGCCAGGGGCAATAAGTTATATACTTAAGTGTGCTCAGAGCAACAGGGATGAAGGGTACTGCCCTTCCCGGAAGTTAGCTACGACATCAAAGTGACCCTTGGACATTTGGGCCCTGCTGTAGAGGCTGACTCTGAGCCCTGCTGCCTCCTGCCCTCGCCAACCAGCTTGCATTGTCTGTGCCCTGAGAAGCCTCAGTTCGTCTCAGCTCAACCTCAGCTAATTCCTTTGGAGGAGAGCAGTTACTTGCTAGTAGGGCAGACTGACTAGAAATCACATGTCTGTCACTGACCTGCCATGGGTTTAGCTTTTATACAAACTAGATGATCTGTGTGCAGAGATAGGAGTAGAGTCCAACATGTCCATCAGGTGGTAACATGGTGATGCCTCCTTGGTACCTTGAACTTTTAAAAAGAGACACACTGAGAGTCTCTCTCTCTCTCTCTCTCTCTCTCTCTCTCTCTCTCTGGCTCTGGCTCTGTACCCTCCCTGCTTGCTGGGATGCTGTGTCTGCATCCTGGAAGCTGTCAGGACCCTGCAATGTGGCAGCCACTGTGACCATCCACCCCATTGAGGGGCTTCCCCTTTTCACTGCTCCTCTACCTTTCTCATGAGTGATACCTTCCTTCAGGGATTCCTGCCTAAAGTATGTGAGAGGAAGTCTCTAAGAAGCACTCCTGAGACAAACATGTTTGTCCTTGAAATGGTCCGTGGTATATTCAATAGTATTCAACCTTTGACAAATTACTTAGCTTCAGTAATCTTCAGTGTCTGAACCCACAAAATGGGGCCCTACCTCCATATTTCTAGGTTTGGAAGGGGATTAAGTTCACCATAGGCTCCCTGGAGGCTCAGATGATAATGCACCCACCCATGAACTGAAAGGTTGGTGCTTCAAACCCATGCAGAGGCCCCTGGCAAGACAAGCTCAGTGGCTTGCTTCTGGGAGGTCGCAGCTACAAGAACCTGTGGGAGCCCCATTCTACTCTGCCACACAGAGGGTCCCCCAGAACAACTCAATGGGACTGAGTTATCTTTGTCTTTAAATTCACCCAGTAAGCATTCTAACAACAGCCAGACACCAAATGTTGACTGGCTGGCAGGCTCTGTCTCCTCCACATTGGCTATCCCATCATGTGTACTCAGAGCTGAAGACCTGTGCAGGCCTCGCAGACTCGCCCCAGGGAGTGCCAGGGTCCCCAGCGTTCCTTTGAGAGAGTGGCAGAGAGCAGCAAACATTCTGGTCAAAAGTCAGTGTGGGAATAACATCGACTAATCATGATAAACAAGACTCACATCCCAACCTGCAGGCATAGCCAGATGGAAATCTGAAATGCAGCCTTCATCTGATTTTCCCTGTCAAATAACTCTATCTTTCTTGTGATCAATTTAGGATAAAATGTAAGAAATTGTGAGGAAAATACTCAGAAAGAGAGAAGGGTGCATAGGCAGCCACCACAGCCTCAAGGCTCATGGAAGCAGCCCCCTAATACACAGCCCTGATGTATTGTCTTCTGATACCCAGCTTCATGGTTCACAGGCCCTGATACACATCCCTCAGATACAGATTCCCCTGATAGACAGCCTCTGATATCACAGTCCCTGATATACATCCCTTGATACACAGCTTCTTAGTTCACAGCTTCTGATACACTGTCCCTGTTACACAGCCCCGTGAAACTCAACCTTGGCTACACAGCCCCTGATACACATTCCTGGTTACACAGTCTCCTGGTTCACAGTTCATGATACACAGCTCCTGGTTTAGTCCCCCACCCCATAAATTCACTGATATACAGCCACTGATACACATCCCACTGACACACATCCCTGGCACACACCCCCTGATAAACAGTCCCTCTGATACATCCAGATACACAGACCCCTGATACACAGTTCACTGATATACATCCCCCTGATAGCATCTCCCCTGAATCGTAGTCCCCTGATACACACACCCCCAATACATATCCCTGGTACACATCCTCCTTATACACATCCCTCTGACACACCCCGATATAGTCCCTCTGATATACCGCAATATGCATACCCCCCCAGTACACAGTTCTGTTACACATCTCCCTGGTACACATCCCCTGATACACATCCCTCTGACACCCCGTCCCTGGTACACATCCCCCTGATGCATAGTTCCCCCCCCACACACGGTCCCTGGTATACACCCCTCTGATACAACCTCCCATACCCAATACACAGTTCCTCTGATACACCCCGATACACACACTTGTGATACACAGTCACTGATACACATCCCCTGATCTACAGTGCCTGGTCCACATCCCCCCTGGTATACATTCCCCTGACACACAGTCCCTCGTTCACAATCCATAGCACTAGGTCTGGAGTCTTATCATATGCGGACTCCACAGCAGTAGACCTGGGATCCCAAGTCCTTACCTCAGAGATGCAGAGTGCACCAGGCAGAATGTGGTCTGTTCACTCAGAGAGAGTGAGGGACCCCAGCCCTGTGACTTCCTGCTCAGGATGGAGTTCTCTGAGCATCTGCTTGCTCATCAAGGACAATGGTTGCTGTCACTCAGGAGCTGAGGATTCAGTGGGACACACACTGCCCCTAAGGATGGGGTCTTGCACAGAGGGATCCTAACTCCTCTTGTGTGGGGGGTTTTCTGGTCGACCTGCTCTTTCCTGGGTAGACCCAGGAAAGATTCCCCCTCCCTCCAGGTGTGTCCACTCTTCTCTTATGCCATCTTCCATGTTGTGCCAGAACCACTGTCATCAAGGCAATTGCAATTCAAAGTGGACACATACTTGTCAGAGTAGCGCCAGGTTCCTTTGAAAGAATCAGCCTACATTTTGCATGTTGTACTATGTACTCACTCAGTCATATTGGGAAGGGGTGAGCAACCATTACCACAATCGGTTTCAGAGAATTGTCTTCTCTCTTGTACTCATCATTAGCTACCTGCTTTCCCCCACCCTCCCCTGCCATGTATCTAGGTAATTATTAGTCCTGTTATTATCACTAAAGATTTTTCTATCCTGGATTTCATAGACAAAAAATCATTCAAAACATCAACAGGAAGTAAGCAAACAAACAAACAAAAAACCCCAACAACCATGACTAGACAAAACACTTGAAAACTATGATTGAAATCAAGCAGAAAATATTAAAAATGTAATCAACTTTAAAATGTGTCACAAGAGAGATCAAATTATGAGGTATTATGCTTTAGCCCTACTCCATCTGCCATCATCAACTGTACAAGCTCTCTGTCTGCGAGCAGCCTGCTATCATGCCTGGGTGGGGATCAAGGGGATTTGCCAGAGGCTTAATCCACATGGAGATTCTGTAAATGGATACTGGGCTTCTCCAAACCAGATGGCCACAATTGAAGCTCAGATATCCTTCTCTCCATTGGATTTGGATTTCATCATTCACCATCCTCACATCATACAGGGTGATGTGTTTCTTCCATGTGGACTCTTGCTGTCTCACTTGGATGGCCGCTTGATTTAAGGCAAGCCTTTAAGAATCCAGCTGCTATTCTTTCTGATTGCAGGGCACTTCTGGTTTCTTTACCACACTTTGCTGTACTGCCCACCTCTGCAGTCATCTGTGCATGCAGACAGGTAGTGACTAGGATCATGCCGTAGAATTAATTGTTCTTAGGGTAGGGCTAGAATGAAGTGCAAATCCAAAGTCCATTTAGACATCCATGGTTTATATATGCCTCTGGTTCACTTGAGAGACACTGATCAGGAAGAGGGCGTTAGGAGTTGGGTGGGACATCACCAGCATTCACACTACAGGGCCATCGTGCCTTCTCTAGCATCTAGAGGCTGGTTACATTTGGAATTGAGAACGTTTGTGTAAAAAATTAATAGAGTATCTATATTAATTAATTGAGCATCTATCTTCCCCGAAGGGAGAGAGTTCAGAGGTAATAGCTGGTGTTTAAATATGTTCATCGACCTGCACAAAATGAATGAATAGTCATGGTAAAGGGGTGACGATGTTCCATTGTCTCCCACCGGCTCAGCTGAGACCAGTCACAGGCGTGCTTTTCAGCCGCACTCCTGCGTGTGTGAGCTCTCGGGGGCGGCCACGTCCCGCGGGGCTCTGTGACTACAGGGCCTGCCCTCAGTAGTGAATACGGGGCATTGAAAGGGGCAAAAGAGATATTCAGGGGCAATGATGATTTCAAACAAGAAATCAAGGATCTGAGAAACAGCACAGTCCTTCTTCTACCACTAGAGGTCACAAAGACTTCAGAATAAGCCTGTGGTTCATAAATGGCTGTGTTATCTGCATACTCCTGTATGTGGAAGGATCTCTACGACAGACCACAGAGTAAACTTTTATTTATTTAAGGAAGAGAATAATGAGCTCTCTCTCTCTCTCTCTCTCTCTCTCTCTCTCTCTCTCTTTCTCCTGTAGAATCACAGAGCCTTTAGAGCATGAGTTCCCTGCCAGGCTCGAATCCACTAGAGGCAAAGCCGGACTGAAGCTCGGTGGAGCCCTGCCTGGAGCCCTATGTACCAGTCACTCAGGGCTGCTGCCGGAGGAGGAAGGATGGGCCGGGCCACTCGCTGTGCCCCAGACCATCAGCACAGGGCAGAGGCATGTGCCCATGATCCACAATGGAGATGAGTGAGAATGGATCAAGCCAAGTCAGGGCAGAGGGCTCTGAATGGCTGTGGGACAGGAAGTTGTTTCAGTGTATCCTGTATCCCCTTATTGGACACCCCATAATTATTCTGTGCCTGTCACCCCACATTGGGAGAAGGTCCAGGGCTCTGTGGTCCAGGGCTGAGGCCCAGAGGCTTGCTCCCCTGTGCTGAGGAGCATGGAGACCAGGAAGACGGAGGGCGAAACAATGGAAGCAGACATCAGGAGTGAAGGGAAGTGGGAAGTCAGAAGAGCATTATGTAGCGACTCTGAGCTGTGCAATCATGATCCCTGTCAAGGATGTCCCAGGAATACTGAGTTAGGATGAAGTTTCAAGGCCATTGGGCCATGTCTCCTGGTCTGCAATGCCTTACTTCTCCAACACTGGGTGGTGGAGCTCTGGCTTCCTGAGCAACGGACTCACCACTCTGAGAACATTGGAACTGGAGGGACCCTGGGCCCTCAGTGAGCCTAAAGTGCAGTCTGTTCTGACAGAGAAGCAGGGCCTGAAGACGTGAGACCACCTTCCTGAGGACATGCAGCTGTTGGAGGGACCTGGTCAGTCTCCCAACACTTGATGCCCACCCTCTTGCCTCTGTTTTAAGGTTGGGAAGCCTCCTTAGCTGGGATGATAAACCAGGATTTATGATTGTCACAATTTCCACCCACGTCCTGTCATGGGTCTGCCCCACTCAGGCTTGTGGGTCTCTGTCCTGAAATAAATCTTCTTCCCCAGGATGTCTCCAGATGCTGACAGGCACCCTCCTTTCTGTGGCCACAGGCCCCAATCTCTCTGACTGGCAAGACCACAACCCTGATGTTGTTCTCAAAACCTTGCCCCACCTGCAAACTCAGAGGAAGGATGGCCTTCTGTGTAGAGTTCTCCAACAGGCAAGCTAAGCACCAGCTAATGTGTGCTACCTTAGCAATTTCACTGTGTCACAGAATCTGTTGCTAAGTGTGGCTGGCAGCTGCTTCTCCCTGGACCTCATAGTCCTTTCCGCCCTTCCACAGCATCAAAGACTCTTCAAATCCACAGTCTGTAGCAGGGATGGAGTGCTTATGCACAAGGTAGGCACATCTGCCCACTTAACTACTCCTTAGTGCACATTTCTCAGCTATCTCACTAACCCTGGCCTTGACGCCTCTTTGACTAGAAGGTTTGGACTCTGGCTTTGCAGGAAACAGCTCACCCCAACTGCCAACACAGAGAAGTTCAGCCACCCAGCCCTAAAGACTCCCCCAAGCCCAGGTCTTTCCAGATGTTACCCTGGACTTGCTGTTGTGCATTATGGGAGCCTTCCTGGGCCATTTCCCCCCTGGATTCATGCTAACAGAGACATCCTTGAATGGTATAATCAGTCAATCTTTTCAGAGAACTGAAAAGTTGCAGATGAAGGGGTCACTGAGAGGCTCCACAGAAGAAAGACCAATTGTCATCCCCCCCCAAAAAAAAATCAGTCCTCGATGACCCTGTGGGGCACAGACCCCAAGAGACAGGATTTACCTAGACTTTTCCAGCTCATAGACTTTTTCATAGACTTTTTCAGCTGTGCTCCTCTCTGCTTCAGCTCTGTAAAACCAGGAATAACACAATGCAAGGGGGGGGGGGCTGCCTCCTGCCTCACATGCAGGCCCAGGTGTGATTGGGACAAAGACATCAGTGTAGAACACCTTCTCCTTGATTAGGTCTGGGCTTTTCCTTGAGGTGCATGCGTCCCTTTGGCCTACCAGATCCGAGGATTGGGAGTAGCCATGTGGGTAGAGGACCGTTAACACCCAGTCAATGGAACTAAGCAAGATAGTTCATGCATCTACTTGTCCATGGGTCAGAGACTATTTTACACATACCCCATTGGAAGTGGCAGAATGTGGTTGTACTTGGAAAACCTAAAGGACCAGTGGCTTTGACTCTCAGTCCCATCAATCCCCGACCATGTGGCAGAAGTGCCACAACCAGAAACAGGAATGTGGGTGTGACAGGCCCAGTGCAAGCAAATGCATGGGTGAATGGAGATAGTTGATGGTATGAAATATGAAAATAAAAATAATTACCAAGGGTGAGACAGCCAGGGAGGGAAGGGAAAAAAGAAGAGTTGATACTAAGGGCTCACGTAGAAAGAAAATGTTTTGGAAATGATGATGGCAGCATTCTCCATTCATTCTCCACCTGGGGCCCTGGCCCCTTCAGCCTTCTTTGGAGCCCCTAACTCCTAGAGTTTTGGAAAACAACAATTCCCAGAGAATGCTGACACTGCCTGTTTCTGCATGGTGTCAGTGAAAGTGCTCAGATCAAGTCAAGGGCTGGAGAGATGGAGGCACCATCTTCTGAAGACCTAGATGGAGGATTCATTGAGAACCAGTAGATTCACAATTTGAAATTTTTGCTTGAGAACAACTTTTACAGCTTTATAGCAATACCTTTTTGGCTTGCCCTTAGAATGGTGATTCAACTTTGGGCTTATGAAATCTCTCATTTCATAGGTCATATAGGAGTGCTGCCTTTTATAGTGCCTGTGACCTTGGATTAGACTGTACCAGAAAGTCGTTGGTGCAGATGGATGAGTATAGTTCTCTTAAGCCCCTCCAGGG
Source organism: Nesogale talazaci (assembly GCA_004026705.1). Lineage (NCBI taxonomy): Eukaryota > Metazoa > Chordata > Mammalia > Afrosoricida > Tenrecidae > Nesogale > Nesogale talazaci. The sequence goes on from PVJH01004448.1 coordinate 46,188, forward strand.
GCCCAACAAACAGATTCCTCACAATGCTTCTGGCACAGACCCCCCCACTGAGTGGGTGTGAGAACAGGGTATGCAAGTTCGTTGTTCTGTTGTGGTGGTTGTTGCTGTTGGCAGAGGCTCTCGCATCGCTTCTGACGCAGAGCAACCCGATGTCGGACAGAACGGAACCCTGTCTTGTGCCACCCTCACAGCCCTTCTTAGGTTTGGGTTCATTGGCATGGCCACTGCATCCATCCAGCTCAACCAAGACCTACCTCTTTCTCATGGCCCCTCCACTTTACCCAACTGGCTGTCCTTCTTCAGGGACTGGTCTATATCAATAACATACGCAAAGTGCGTGAGACCAAGTCTTCTCATCCTTTGCCTCGAAGGAGCACTCTGGCTTTATTCTTTCTAAGACAGATCTGCCTGTTCTTCTGGCCTTACAGGGTACTTTCAATATTTTTTTGCCAATATAATCTATAATTGTTGCATTATAACTTTGCGAAATGCTACAAAAATCAATCTGTGAAACTTAAATTTCACCAGCATATCTAACAAGAGCATTCTCTTTTAAAAGATGGTTTTACTGGCATATAATACACAGATCATACCAGTCAGAAACCCAACCATATTAAGAAGAGTTGTGCAAATATAATTAACTTTGGGACATTTTCTTCTTTCTCATACTCATTGTTTTTAGCTCCCACTCCCCCCCCCCCAACCTCCCACCCCCTCCATGTCCCTAAGTAATTATAATCCAGCATTCTTATTCAGAAGAGACTCATCCTCTGGGGGGCCAACCCTGTGTCCTCGGGATTCTGGAAGTTCCAGAGCCCAGTCAGTGACAGCTTAGTTAGGGTCAATGTTCTCCCAGTGCCTTCTCCAAATCCTGTGACAAGGGTTCTTGAGATGCTGAGAACCAGACTTCAGAAAATCTAAAAAGACAAATGAAAAACAGATTGCATCAGCACTGAACGTTGGTTAAATGAAGCCCAAAAACACTCCAGGAAGTGCAGGCTCCGATTTCCCACCAGCATCGGACCGGCAGTTTGTTCCAGTGTGTGTTCTGTTTATTACAGGCCAAGAAAGAAAGACTTGATTTAAAGACAAACTGAAGTTTCGAGATGGCATCTGACTTCAGTGTTGAATATCTTTCAGTAAGTAATTTTATGTGGCTGAGCGTTTATAATTTTGTTCTGTGATATTTAAGCTAATTCATACTTTGTATTCAATAAATCTTGAACAGCTGCTTTGGTTAGAGCATGTTTTACAGACATGGAAGAAAGGAAACCCAAGGCCTATGATTACCAATAGGCAAAATGGGGCTACCCTTTCATTTTATTTTCACTTATTCATTTAGCTCTTATTGACAGTGTGTTACTAACAGCCAGCCCTCTGGAACTCTTACTGTGAGCCGAACTTGACTGTCAGAACTTTACCTACATTAACTCAGTTAATCTTTATACAAGGGTGATTAGGGAGATCCTGTGTTTAGCCCCATTGGGTAAATGAGGCAACAGAGAACATCACAGCTTGTGCAAAGTCATGCAGCGAGCAAGTGGTTCCCTGGACCTGCATGTGCTGTTAGAGCCTCAGGCTGAGTTCAGGGTCAGCTACCCCGGAGGGGGTCCCCTAAGTGTTGGTTGAACTGAAATGTGTTTCATGGCTTAAAGTGTGCCCAGCTCTGCGGATAACCATTACATGATCACGCCATGAAGTGTGCATTGCACGATAGGGAAGAACCAAAAGGGTAGGGACTCCAGATGAGGAAGCAACTGATCTTGTCTGTGGAAGTGGGCCAGGCGTCACCAGGGAGACTACTCTTAAGCCGGGCATTAAAGCAGGAGTCCCTGCACAGGGGCAGGGGGTAGGGGGTGGGTTGACTGCTAACTGAAAGGTTAGCTGTTGGGGTTCACCTAGACAGGCCTCGGGAGAAATGTCTGGAAGTCGGTTCCTCATAAAGCAGACACTGAGAGCCCCATGGGACCCAGCTCTACTCTGACCCACCCAGGGGGTGGAGGGATGTCCCATGTAGACATCGACTTGATGGTCACCCGTTTGTTTGCTGTTGCTGTTTTTGAATCGTTGTCTGTTGAAGACACACAGGCATAAAGACTCAGAGATACACGGCTGGATGTCTGGGGAGACAGAGCAGGGACTTCAAGGCATCAGCGCTCTGGCCTGTATGGAGTGGGGACTATGAAGTGGAGTTGGGGAGATGGGGAGGTGGACCACAGCAGAAGGGGAGGGTCTTTCTCCCCGGTTAGGCGACGGCCTTGGATGTCATCTTTTAGGGAAAATTGGGGCTTTGGCGTTGGACAATCAAACAAGGAAGACAGAAGAGCCATGGTTACTTTCGAGTTGTGAAGATGTTGCAAAGCGGTACCATCGCGCGGTGGGCTAGAAGAATGGGGCACACCTGGTGGGGCAGAAGCACAGCTAGCATGCTCCTTTGAATCCGGCCTGCGAGGTGTTGTCTTGTGTGCTTCGGACGTGTTCTCAGGAGGGCCCAGTCCCTGGAGAAAGGCATCGTGTTGGTAAAGTGGAGTTTGCGAAGAAGAGGGAGACCTCCAGTGAGAGAGACTGACCCAGGAACGCAGTCAGCGGCTCCCCTGGGGCTGTGCTCCTGAGAATGGTGCAGGACGAGCAGTTTCCTACAGGGCTACATCAAGGCACCCAGGATTGGGCCCGCCTCCAAGGCACGCAACACTCACAGCTCAATCACACGTTGGCTAGGCAAGGCGGGGATATGCAGTCTGTAGAAAGATGAACCAAAGGGTGGGGGAGATGGGATCCTTTGGAATCTGCTGGGATTCTCTGGAATGGGGCGGGGAGAGGCCAGTCTTGAGTTTATCAATCACCTGGTGACCTCCCTGAGGTTTCACTTCCGGGGATGAGCATCTTCCAACTTGGCTGGGAGAAAGAGTGAGAAGGAAGCTCACGGGAGGATTAGCTTGAAGAAGATAGCCTGTGTAGCCAGCGCCTCCCACTCACAGCTCTTCCCCACACTCCTGCACTCCTCCCCACCACCCAATAATGTTCCCCACACTCCTGCTCCACTTCCGCCCTCCCCCCACCCCCACCCTGGGCTGTGTAAAGTTCCCAGAAAAGGAAGCACAGGAGACTGCCATGACGACCCCTAGCTCGATTGCCGTTTATTCCTGACACTTAGTCAAGAATAAGGTGCAGCGATGATCACAATTTACATGGGAGGAACCAGCCTGGAAGAGGCCCTGCTGCTTGGCACAGTGGTAGCGCCAAGATGCAAACCTGAGCCCATTTGGCCAGGACAGTCACACCCGTCTTCTCTCCGAAAGCAGACTTCACTTTTCCCAGATGCCATCTTTTCAGCCACCCACCCACTCGCTCGGTTGCCTTGGGCGTGATGGGCACTTGAAGGGCAAGAGGGATCACTTGGGGAGTGACCTTGCAGCCCCCTTGAGTGCCATCTGGCTGATCTGAGGCAGAAGCACTGGCATGGGCATCGCCACAGCTGGTCCTGTGGAGGCAGGTCAGAAGCAAGTTTGCAGTCAGTCCCCTGGGAAGGTTTTCAAGTCCTTAGGCCTTCTGCAGAGGGAAGGAGGTCAAGTTTAGATGGCAGCGTGGCAAGGAGCCAAAACTTGGCAGCAAGCCCCAGGCACACGGCCCACACACTCCAAGCACTGGGGCAGTCAAGTCCCTCGTGCGTGCCAGAGGCCTGTCACAGAACCTCCAGGGAGCCCAAGCCGTTGTCCTATCTGTCAAGGGAGACATGACTTTCCTGGACGGAAAAACAAACATTCAACGCAAAGGAGGACTTTAGACCAGCCCTGGAAACAGCAAACCTATCTCTGTAATGACCTTGAGGCATAAATGAAAACGCCCTCCTGCTATGGACTCGAGTATGACTCACAGGGACACAGGAGAACATTGCAGCCCTCCCCACAGTGCTGGTGTCTGAGATGTACATCTGTATAGAAGCCCATGGTCTCAGTGTTCTTCAGTATAGCAGCTGGAGAACCTCTAGCCTTTCAGTGAGCAGCCCAGTGCTTTGACCATTGTGTCATGGCTCCATGACTATCTAGAGACAAAGTCAACAAACCAAGGAAACCTAGTGCCAGTGGGGCACTAGGGAATAGAGCTATGGATGTCTTCTAGTGAAACAGAAACATGACGATAACTTACCCCAGGTTGCATCTGGCGGCCATGAAAACATGTGTCAAGAGTGGGACATCCCCTCACAGAAGGGTCACAAGGAAGGGATGAGGTCAGCCAGGGCGCAGTACAGCTCTGATGAGACACAACACATTCCTCTGGTTCCTTGAGGCTTCCTTCCCCACCCACCCCCCACCCCCCCCACTATCATGACCGCAGATCTACCTTACAAATCTGGCTAGATCGGAGCATGTACACGGGTACAGAGAAGAAGTCTTGACTCACAGAATCCAGGACAGATAGACCCCTTAGGAACAGTAATGGTAGTAGCAATACCATGAGTGTAGGGGGAAAGTGGGGGAACCAATCAAAATGATTGATGCATAAGCCTTCCTACCAAAAGGGGAAGAACAACAGAAATGTGGGTGTAGGGAGACAGCAGTTAGTGTAAGATATGAAAATAGTAATAATTTATAAATTATCAAGAGTTACAGGGGTGGAGGGGGGAGGGCTAAGAGGGGAACTGATATCAAGGGCTAAAGTAGAAAGAAAATGTTTTGAAAATGATGATGGCAGCATATGTACAAATGTGCTTGACATAATGCAGATATGTATTATTATAAGAGCTATAAGAAACCCCCAAAAAACAATGTAAAGGATAGATGATACATACATACATGTATACATATAGATAGATGTCTACCTAGACCTCCCCTTTTTTTCAGAGAGAACCTACATTTGCTCATTGAACAAAAAGTAAGTTTCTTTCCAGAGTCCTTCCTCCTTAGCTTCTGTCTGGGAATGTCAAAGCATGCCTCATGGGGCAAGGCCTGTGTGGAGATCAGTGGGAGGTATTCCTGAGAGGAGCTGCTCGCAGTGCTGAGAGGGTCTAGGGGCCCATCTCCCTGAGAGAATCCATCCCTCGAATTGAGTCTTGGAGTGTCTACAGGTTTTTTCACATAGGAGAAGGACTTGCTCTGTGATCACGTGCCGGGCAGCATGAGAGCAAGTCATTCATAGGCAGGACGAGTGGAAATAAACGATCCCCAAATGTACCATTTTATCAGCCAGTGGCTCACCCTGACATGTGTCTCTCCTCCCTGGTAGCGCAGTGGTTAAGATGCTAACCAAAAGAGCACTGAAACTCACCTGTGGCTCCTGGGGAGAAAGACATGGCAGGGGGCTTCCTTATCATTTTGGAAACCCTATGGGGCAGTCCCAGTGGGTCCCATGGGGGTCATTAGGGGTGCAAATTGAGCAGACCAGGTTAATGGGGCCTTTGTTGGACTCACCAGGCTGTGGACTAGATGTAGCTGTGCTCATTGTTTCTTGACTCAGGGGCTCACAGCCCGTTCTTCTCATGACAGAGAGGAGAAGCACAAGAGGGGCCGGCAGAAATGCACAGTGCCTCCTAAGACCTTGGATCAGAATCAGCCAAGTGTCCCTTCTGTCTCAACTCTTTTGGCCAGAGCAAGTCATAGGTCCAGGCCCAACCTCAGTGAACAACCTCAGGGATGTACACTTCCGCCCCTGAGACCACAGCGAGGACAGGCCCAGGACCCTGAGTGCCCTGCGACCGAGCAGCCTGTGTAGGACACAGAGGTACAGAGGGGCCCAGCAAGTGTACAAGGGCTGTGTTTGGGGCCAGAGAAATGTGGTAGGGTGTGGCAGGGGCACATTTACAGAAATGTGCTAAGACTCTCTGGTACAGAACTCTGCTTCCTTGCTAAAGGACTTGGTGTGACTCTGTGAGTGATAGGGTGACATTTAGTCCTGTGGACTCGGTTAGCCCACAGCTCCCTTCATCCCAGCTGCTCTTCCTGCCCCCGGGGCACACAGGAGCCTGTGACAGGTGAATGGAAAAACTCCCGTCTGCTGCCAGGGACAGAGCAGAAGACGAGTTTGGGGACATGCTCCGTGCTCGTTGCCAGTGTCACCGTGGGCTTGTATGAGTCAACACTGATACTCATTTCTGAGTGGCCAGGCTTGCAAAGAGCAATCAAGTGCTATTCTGAAAGCATTGGGGTGACTAAAGGGCAAACATGTTCTAGAGAGGACTCAGCCCAGAAAAGTCAACCAACGGTCAGTTGGGAGCACCCGAGGGAAGAACCCCAAAGACTGAAAATCCGTCACCTCTAATTAATGACTATTATTCTGCTTACCCCAAGCTCATTTTTCGTGACCTTTATAAAACTGATTTCCATATTTTGCAAAGAATGCAATTGATGCAGAATTTCCAAACCATTATATGTATATAAGGTACTGTATCTGCTGCATAAAAGTCCCTGAGTGGTGCAAATGATGAAGTGCTCAACACTCATCGGGAGGTTGGTGATTTGCATGGTCCCAGAAGCACCTCTGCAGAGAGGCTGGGCAATCTGCTCCCAAACACATGGACTTGAAAACCCCTGGCACACCGATGTTTCCTGCAGTCGTTTCCACCACAGCAAGAACACGGAAGCAACCCCAAACCGAGAAGCAAGTTCTCATACATTCGTGCCCTGGAATGTTATGCATCAATGAAAAACAATGCCGAGCAAGAAGTCTTTTAAAAGAAGCACACTACTAGCATAATGTGTACAAAACTGTACCTAGAGACTCTTTATCCAGAGAACCTTTATCCTCGGCAAGGAAAACAACAATGGCCTGGTTCCCTCTCTCTGTCGCAGGAACAGACTTGTACTCTCTTCTCCAGAACTATGCCTTTTCAGACTCCATTACCTTCCCGTCAATTCCTGGCTGTTGCCCTTTGACCCGTGTTAGTGCATCATTTGCTATCATTACGAGAGAATGTGAATCGGCATAGCCTATGCCTGAAGTCAATGGAAACATTTGCCAACCTGTTCTTCTCTCTCCGCGCCCCCCTGCCCCCACCCTCGACACACAGACATCATGTGATCAGATATGGGCATGTAAGTTAGTTTCTCCACCCAAGTAGTCACTCTGGAGATATTAGCTAAGTTTCTATCGCTTTGGTCTTTATGAAAAAGCAAGCCAATTTCGTGTGTCTACAGTGTGTTGTGCATATTCTACAAAACAAAAAAGAGATTTCCTACAAAGCACACCTCCCACTTTGCTGAGGATGGAGGTGACCACCTTCTGGAAACCCATGTCTCCGCTGTGTTTGTTCGGATCATCCCGGCAGACCGGGTCTTACATATTGAGCAGGGCAGGAGCAAAGATCTTCAAGTTCTCAGCTTCAAGTTTTCAGATTGATTTATGTGCGCCCCTCCCCCCCCCGCCCCCCACTCCCGCCCCTGAGTCCGCTGCGCCCTGCGATCTGTCAGATCTTGTGCTCGGTGCACAGGCCTGGCAAGAAAGGCCAGCTGACTTTTACTGGTTTCCATTTATAAAGCTGGCATCCAGCCTCTGCCTGGCCTCAGAGGGAAGCTGTTTTGGTTTCCCCTCACGCCAGGAGATCCAACATCAAAACGTTTCCCAGCCGTGATGTCCCCTGCCCCTGCCTCTGGGCTTGGACTGTGTCAGACCCAGAACATGGGCGTGCAGACAGATCTCCCTCCGAGTGCCTGATTTTCCACGGACTACTTTTAGTTGGAAACAGAAGCTCACTCTTTTTGTGTGTTTTCCTTTCTAAAGGGCTGCTTTATTTTCCGTCATTCCCTAGTGATCGCTCTCCATTTTCTGCTATCCATAGGATGTCTTAAGATTTCCTCTGGGAAACTTCTCCTGTTGAAAGGACAGGGAAATTTTAATTTTTTTCCTGTGGGCAGGCGTCGCCGTTGTACCTTCTCCTCTTCATTGTGCCTCTTCGTCGTCGTCATTCCCCTCTTGGTGTTGGGTGCCCGAGAGTTCGCGCAGACTCAGAGCAGCCCTGTTTGTACCAGAAGGAGAGCCTGCTGGTCCTCCCACTTGCGGAGTTTGTGCCTATTGCTGCAGCCTCTATGTCCATTCCATTTGGGGGAGAGTCTTCCTCCCCGCTCTTCTGCGGGACAGAGCGCGATGCCCTTTGCCCAGGACTGAGGGCTCTTGATAATAGCCCAGTGCGTGAGACAAGTCCTCGCCAGCCGGCTTCCAAGGAACATTCCTGCGGTACTTCTTCCAGCAACAGATTCATTTGTTCTTCTGCCACCCACGGGGCTTCCAGTCTTCCCGCCGGGACCAGTGTCCCGCTCTTGGGGAGGTCAGCCAAACGACGGTTTCGTTTTAAGAAGGCTCTAGAGACATTTTAAAAAATTAAGTGTTAAGGTTTCCAGTTTTTTCAGACAAAGAATGCGTGTAATGTTATATTTTGTCCAATTTGTGCACTGGCCCGGTGGGCTGTACTTTGGTGTCAGGAAATCGGGCAAGATGCTTTTTCTCGGAAGACTCCTCCACCTGTCAGAAAAAAAAAAAAAAAACTAAAATCGCCCTGTCGCTTCAATAGGAGAAGCTTCCTAGAGGAAATTTGAAGGTATCCTACAGAGAAACAGAAAAAAACAAGTGGTACTGGAGGAAGATGTGAGAGAATGTGGAGGATCAATTGCCTGGAGGGGAGGAGAAAGCATCATTCGGAGATCCCGACAGCGCAGCAGCCCACTGATACCCAGGATGTGGTCAGGACACGCGGGTTACATTCTTACCTATCAAAGGCACCAGAGCACATTGAAGTTACACAATCCTAAATACCGTCACGTAAGGTACAGTGGAAATCATTGTGGTGACACAAGTTCATCTCTGATTAGATTATCTTGGAAATACTACCCAATAGGCCAGGACAAACAGAACATGAGCATGAGATCGGAATCTTCACGCACTGCTGGTGGGACTTGCACCACCATACCACCCAGCCACCCCTCCACTTGGTCGACAGCCTAGAGAAAGAGGGTCTCTGACACGAGTGGAGGCCTGCGTGCTCGCGTTCACCGCAGCCCTGCTCACAATAGCCAAAAGATGGAAACGCCGAGCCCTGCTCGCTAAAGGAAGATATTAGAATGTCCTGGATGGATTTGGAGGATGGTGTGCAACAGAATTCAAAATCAAGACCAAACCGACTGTCTGAGAGAGACTAATAGACCCCTCAGAATAGGGCTGAGGCGCCCTTGAGCTCTGAAACGGCACTCACCCCAGTGTTAAAATAATCAGTGCTGTCGTGGTTGTGAGATGAGCAGCAATGTTCAAGGGCCGCAGCTCGAAAGTTCTAAACACTCCAAAGGAAAAGGACAGGGCTCTCTGCTCCCCAAAACAGTCACCGTCTCTAAAATGTGTGGGACTGTTCTACCCTGTTCTCTTGGCTTGCTGTGACTCAGCATGGACTTGATAGCAGTGAGTTTGTCCTCAGAGGACAGCACTTACACAAGGACAGGGGGCTGAGGGTTAGAAAAGAAAAAGGTGTGGGGATTAAAGAGTTTTATATATATATAATGTATATATTAAACTAAACACTGGGGAAAATACCTCCTGACGTGCATGAACAATCCAATCTGTTTAGACATTATAGTTATTGTTCGATCTGCTAGTTGCTGGTCTATTTCCTCATCATCCATAATAAGTGGCTTTCTTTGTTCCCTGGGATGTGGCATTGTAGACACACTGCATGGCCCTTTACCCTTGCCACCATCCAGTTAATTCCGACTCAAAGCAATTCCAACAGCAGGACTGACTAGAACTACCCCTCTGATCAGTCACTCCTGTAATTCTTGTTTGTTTTTGTTGTTTGTTTGTTTGTTTGATGTTGCTGTTTTCTGTTTTTTTTGGGGGGGGGGAGCATCACCGCCCCTTGGTGGTGGGAGTAGGAGGCCTAGCCTTGCTCCTGGAGAGCACAACTAGATTTGAACCTCCAACCCACTGGGCCGCAGTCCCACGCACAACCGCTATGCCACCAGGGCTCAGCCCACTCCTGTAATTCTTTATGGGACTAGATGAGGTGGCTGTCTTAGATTATCTTTTAACATTTTCTCCATTGAGGATTTTGGACATTGTTTTATAATGCTAAGTTTTGCCTTTCAGGCTAGATTGTTTGCTTTTCTATATCCAGGACCTATATTTGTTCATTTCCTTCTCAAAATGTTTTGCCAAGGGCTGGGCAGACAACATGTATACATCAAGTAGATATTAGACAACCTATTAATTACTGAGATTCAAGTACAAGACCTGAAGCTAGTAGGTGGAAGGCTACAGCTCTTATAATAACTTACTTAAAGTAATTTCTCTCTTGGTCATAAAACATCTATTATTAAGATTATCTTGATGGTAGCAACATATAATTTATTGCTCATGTAGGATGTTCTAGGCATTGTGTCATTTATATGAATTGTGTCATTTAATCATCTGACAAATCTAGGGGGTAAGTATTCCTCTCCACATTTACAAAGGGTATAATATGAGGGATTTCATTGCCAATGTCAGATCTTGGCTAGAAGTACATGGTACCAGAAAGAGTTTTGTTTGTGTTTTATTAACTACGGAAAAGCATTTAACTGTTTAGATCATCTCAAATCATGGGTAACATTACAATGAATGGCAATTCCAGAAGACTTCACCATGCTCCTTCAGGACCTGTGCATGGACCAAAGGCAGTAGTGTGAATAGAACAAACACATTCCACTTGGTTTAAAATCGAGAATGGTATGCATCAAAGTTGTGCCCTTTCACCACACTTACTTGATCTGTATGCTGAACAAATCATCTAAGAAGCTGAATTATATGAAGAAGAAAATGGCACAGAATTCATGGAAGGCCCATTAACAACCTGCAATATGCAGATAACAATCTTGTTTGCTGAAATCAAAAAGGACTTGACAACCAGAGTGTGGTAGAGCACTGGTGAAACACACAATAGTCCTCTGTTTCTTTGAGGCTTCCTCATCCCACTATCATGAGCCCAGTCCTGCCTTTCACTGTGGACCAGACTGGAGCATGTGTACAAGCACAGGTAAGCGATATGAGCTCCTAACACACAGAATCCAGAAACAGGAATGGGAGTAGCAATGCCAGAAGGAGAAGGGGAAGGTCAGGAGAGGAGGGGAGGAAGCTGGAACTTATCACAATGATCAACCATTAACCCCCACACCCCACCAACCCCCAGGGGGATGAACAACAGAGACCATGGGGGAAGGGAGACCTCATTAGGTGTAAGATATGAAAATAATAATCTATCAATGGGTCACGAGGATGGAGGGAGGAGGGAAAAAAGAGGAACTGATACTAAGGGCTCCATAGAAAGTGAATGTTTAGAAAACAATGATGACAACAGATGCACAAATATGCTTGACACAATTGATGTATGGATTGTTATAAGCTGTAAGTGCTCCCCTCATAAAATGATCTTTAAATAAATAAATGAGATTCTACAGATGGGGGAGAGGACTTGAAGCACTCACAGTCAAGAAATCAAACCATGCATACTTCAGTGGACAAATAAGCTGCACAAGATCTCTTTAATTGTCAAAGCACTAGGACTGAGCCCCGGTGGCGTAGTGGTTGTGCATGGGACTGCAGCCCACTGGGATGGAGGTTCAATTCCAGCAGTGGGGCTGGGCCTCCTACTTCCACCACTGGAGAGCAGTGATGCCCCCCCAAAAAATGTCAAAGCACTAAAATGTCACTATGAGAACTAAAATGGGTCTAATCCAAACCATGGTGTTTCAAATCACCTCCTATGCATTTAAAAGCCAGGTCAGAAACAAGAAAGACCACAGAAGGATTGGTGCACTTGAATTGTGGTGTTGGCAAGAAATATGAAAGTTCCATGGATAGCCAGAAGAAAAAACAAATTGGGAGAAGTGCATCCAGAAGTTCCTTAGAAATATGGATAGAAGAAACTCACCTCATGTACGTCAAATAGGTTATCAGGAGGACCCAATTCCTGGAGAAGAGCATCATGCTTGACAAAATAGAAGGTCATCAAGAAGAGAAAGAGTCTCAATAAGATGGATTATCTTAGTGGATGCAACATTAACAATTGTGAGAATGTAACAGGCTGGGCAGTGTTTCCTTCTGTCCAATTTAAGGTTGATGAGTTAGAGCTGATTTGATGGCATCTAACAATAACAGCATGCACATTTATCAATTATATATTACCAACATAGAAAATTAGAATTCACAAAGGTTAGTATATTGTCCAAATACTCACAGTTGGTGTGAAATGGAGGTGGGATGAGGACTCAGGTCCACCTGCCACCAAACCTATGCTTTTATTCATTCATTTACTACACAAAGGGGTATCTGCCCTACCCCAAACTGGAAAAACTTCCCACTGGGTGGAGGCTTTGTAGTACACACGTTTTCACTAGGCACAAATTGAGCAACTCAAGCTGAGTTAGTGCATACTGTGGCATCACCTGGGAAGGTTTTCGCTTGGCACAGTGAACTTTTTCATGAAAGCAGTTTTGCTTGAACCTCGTTTGTTGTTGTTTTGTTTGTGTGTGTGTGTGTGATGGTCAATTTAAGAGGACAATGTGCAGCTGTGAAATTTTGTTTCCTGTTTGGGAAAAATGACACAGAAACTGTTATGATTTTGAACACAATTTAAGAGGACAGCACTGTGGGACAAACTCAAGTGTACAAGTGGTTTTCTCATTTCAAAAAAGGTGAAATGTTGATTGATGACAAACCTCATTCTGCCCACCAATTTCCTGAATGGGCAGAAATGTTGACAAAATTCATGTACTTGTGTTCCAAGACTGAAGACAGTCCATTGAAGAGATGGAGAAATTATCTGGACTATCTTGGGGTTCAGTTGAGCGAATTTTTATGGAAGACTTGGGAATGAGAAGGGTCTCTGAAATTTGTGCCTTGGACTCTGGCTGATCAGGAAAAAGAGCATTGAGTGGAAACATACTGTGGTTTGAAAGAACAACTTAGAAACACTGACACTTTCCCCCACCCCCCAAATTCATTATAAGACATGGTGTCAATCTTACGACCCTGAAAGCAAACATCAATTGAGCCAGTGGAAGATGCCATCATCATCTCACTCAAAAAAAAAAAGCTCTCAAGTGAAATCAAAGATCAAGATGATTGTCATTTGTTTTTTGTGTGTGAGACTGACATGCTGCCTACTGTGCTAAGAAGGCATGCTCAATTGTTTGTTTGTTTGTTTTTTTTTTATGTGAGGGGGATAGTGAATTTGGAATTCATTCCACCAGGTCAGACTGTTAATCGAGCTTTCTATTTAGAAGTTTTCTGAAAAGACTGCATAATCACGAGCAACTGCAAAAACGGGTTGACTTGTGGCAGACAGGAGACTGGTTTTGCCACTGTGACAATGCACCAGCTCACGAAGTCATCTCAGTACACCTGTTTTTGACAAAAACCAACAGGCCTCTATTACTCCAACACCTTACTCACCTGACTTCATTCTGTGCAAATTCTTTTTGTTTTTCCAAATACAGAGGGACATGGAAGGACAGTAATTTGATGATAAAGAGAGGTGAAAAAAAAGGGAGGTGTTGTCAGTCATCCAAACAGATGAGTTTGAAAAATGTTTCCAAGAATGGAAATCACAGATTTAACAAAAGTACTAAGTGTAATTAAGAATACTTTGAAAGTAATATGGTTGTTTTGATAAAAAAATTAAACACATAGCTTTGGGGGTGTGTTAGTCTGGGTAGACCAGAGGAACAAATTCAAGGACACGCATATCAATATAAGGAAAGGGATTATATACAAAAGGATTGGGACATGGAGAAAACATCCCAGCCAGTCCAGTTCAAAGTTATAAGTCCGATATTAACCCATATGCCCAAAATCAGTCTATAAAGTCTTCTTCTGACTCATGAAGTCACAGGTCAGTGAGTGCAGAATCCCAGTGCTAGCAAGGCACCTCGCCTCCAGGGCTCAGGGTCCCTCAACAGCAGAAGCAACTTATCGCTGGCAGAGGTCTCCATCTGGCCGCCCCAACTTCAGAGGTCTGGCTCCATCAGGGCAAAGCCGTGTGGTCTCTCCGCCGGCTCCTCCAGCTTCTCAAACGCTGCCAGCTTGTCTTGTCCATGATGAATCGTCTCTGAAACTAACTCCCAACAACTGGGGAAGATAGCTTCTCATCTTCACAAGGGAAATATCGTGAGATTTCCCAGAAGTCTAAGGAGAAAGCTATGCCCACATAGAGGCCTCGTTGGCAACAGATTAGACTCCACCCCTACATTTCAATCTTAAAATTAACATAAGCACATGACTGTCACAGGGGGATCTATTTTGAGGGGTACTCCCTTATATATAAATTTAAAATGTGGTGACAACCTATAGAAAAATATAATCCCAACTCTTGACTAAAAAGATAACAGAGTCATAGAAAACAGACAGAAAAAACCCCCACCATTTCTGCTTTAAGAAAAACAAAAGTGATCTGAGAGTTTTGGTGTTTTATTTGAGGCTATTCAAGCACCTGGTAGATTTTTAGAGAGGTTACAAGCCGGGTTTGGCATTGCGTGTCCTTGAGTTTAATGACTCTGCTTCTTTTTCCCACTACAGTAGAACTGAGTTTCTACTATAGATGCTAATCCATTCTAGAAGGAGCACCAAGATACGATGCAGATGAGTTCTGAATCATTTTTTCCCATAAGAAATAAATGAAAAGGGATGAATCCATTCTTGACCAACAAGTTTTTACCCTAATCTTCCCTTTTTTATACAAAGTATTACACAGAAACTTCAAAGTTCAGAGTTAATAATGTAATTTAAATAAGAAACACACATTTAAAAAGTTTTTAACAGTGGCACTATGGTCCATACCTTGAAATTGATTAGGACATGGGTATGGAGAGGAGATATGGAGAGAGAGCTATTATTTAAAAGGGGAATCCCCTTCCATAAAATCAATTGGTAGCTGCTTTTCAGGAGTGCCCCCCCCCCCCCGCCCTTTGTCCTTTTTCACTAGAACTGGCTGGCTTTCTCTAAAAAAAAAAAATCTATCTACTAGGCCTACGGTGGCATTTCCTGTTTTCTAGAAGGGTTTGCTGAATCATCATCAACAAAATTGATAACACAGTTAACCAGTTCCAATGGTTCTTTCCAACGAACTCTCTTAGAACCTTTTTAAAAAACATCTAAAAACAGCACAAGAAGCAATAAAAACTAAGAAAATTATAGCAAAAGTTTGAACACAGCTGCAAAAGTTTTAAACAATGTGTACTAACATCGCCAACTAACACAGAGTGACCAAAACTCTCGCCACTTTTGTTTACAATAGCCTTGTGTGTCAGGTTGGAGTCCCATGTTTGGTTTGCACTCCAATGCAAAATTTTCTTGACATTTCACATCAACATTCAATCGTGTCAAGTACTGATGCGGGTCTGCTGTAATTTTTAGACAAGCATTTTATTGAACAGATAACTCACACATCGCACAACGTAATCATTCCGTCATATTAAGAAGCCATCATCACCATTTCAGAGCATTTTCTTCATATATTCATTGTCATTAGCTCCCCATTTCCCTCCAACCTACACTGCCATGCCTCCAAGTGTTTAATCCAGTTGCTGTCTATAGATTGACCTACCTGGATTTCAGATACAGTAAGTCACACAAAACACAAACAGCAAGGAAAAAACAACAGCAAGGACAAAACAAAACAGAGAAAAGCTCAATAAGAAAAAAGGCCAAAAATATGAAAAACAAACAACTTTAATATGGGTCCAAAGAGAGATCAAATGATAGGGTGTTACATTTAAATTGCATCTGCCATAACTGACTGTACAATGCTCTCTGCCTGGTAGCATCCCTGGATTTATTTAGTCAGAGGGATAATGACTGTGTTTCTGAGGTCAGTAGGCACTAAGGGGTTAACACTGTGGCAGTGATATCTTAGAGATTTCAAATAAACTTCCAGACCCAAGCAAAGGTCAGAAAGGTTCTCATTAAGAGGACAATGTTTACACATGTGACGTCCATCAAGAATGTAAGGTGATAAATGACATGAGTATTGGGTGTGATGTTGACTGGGGAGCAAAAAGTCGTTTTCGAGAAGAAGCCAAGCCTTCTAGACTGTCCACAGTGTGGGGCTGACAATGTGAACATTCTCTTTATTGTCTTGGCTCTCCATCATGAATCGAATTGTATCCATCACCAAAAAAAAAAAAATATGTATTCGCTTGGCTGGGCTGAGTGATTTGACAGTCATGTGGTAATGTAATTTGACAGTTATGTAGTGATGTAATTATTTCCCCTATTTTATAACCTGACATCATCAGCCAGTCCATTGTAAGGAGATGAGAGCAGGATTCAACACCCTTACTCAGATCACATCTTGTTTTTATGTAAAAGAAGTTTCCCTGAGATGTGGCCTTTATTGCCTTATGTCTTACAGGAGATTTAAAGAAGGGAGAAATCAGTAGATTTAAATCAGAGATTTAAAGAAGGGAGGCATCAACAGAAAGGAAGAGGGTGCCACCAAGAAAGAAGTGCCAGGAGGAAACAGAAGCCATCTGTTCCACTCAGGGTCCCTGCCCTAAGAGGCCCCGAATGCCAGAGGAAGGGGGATGCCAAGGCAGACAAAGACAGATGAGGAATACTGGGTCCAGAAATGTTGCTGGCAAACAAGGACCTTCCACCCAAAACCTGTTTGGAGAGCTTGGGTTTTTGGCCCTCTAAATTATGAGAAAATGAATGTCTATTTGTTAAAGCCATCCACTTTGGTATTTCAGCTCTGACAGCACTAGTCAAGTCAATGATCAGAGCTATGAAGATGAAGGTCATGTCTTATTCTTTTCTATCCCCCTATCCTGAGTAGGCATTCTTGATGTGACCAGTGAATGACTGTTGAGTCAAATCCAACTCATGGTGGCCCTGGGTGTGTCACAGTCACAGTCAGACTGCTCCCAGGTTTTTGTTTGGCTTTTTATTGTTAATTTGGTATGTGTGGGGGATGTGTTACATCTCAGAATATTATTTTAATCCAGTAATATAGAAAACCTATTAACTATCCCAAAAGCTGTCTCTGTTCTCCCCCTCTTCTTCTTTTACCTTTTGAAGAATATTATCTTAACGTCCACCCAAACTAACCCCTGTCTATCCCCTAGCCTGGAGCTTCCTCTTCCCTCCCACTCCTAGTAATCCTGACAATTTATTTCTTTGTGTATGAAAACCTTTCTTTGGATTTTTCCTTTCTTTTTTAACTGTGGTCTCAAAGACTCTTTGTCTTTTTGTGATTGACTAACTTCACTCAGCATAATGTCTTCTAAACTCATTCTTGTCACTCAGGTTTTCACAGTTTCATTATTATCCTTTAGCCAATGAGTCTGTTCTGTGTCTGTGTCAGAGTTTCTTTATCCATTATTCTACTGATAGGTATTTTGGTTGTGAAAAATGCTGCAGTGATCATGCATGTGCCTATGTAAGGTTGTGCTGCAACTCTTACTTCTTCAGTGTATGCCAGCCAAAGGGTTTGCTGGGTCCCAGGGTATGTCGATTCCCATATGTTTGAGAAAGAACCATATCACCTTCCACAGTGGGTGGGCAGTTTTAAGTTCCACCAGCAGTGTGT
This sequence comes from Nesogale talazaci, assembly GCA_004026705.1. Taxonomy (NCBI): domain Eukaryota; kingdom Metazoa; phylum Chordata; class Mammalia; order Afrosoricida; family Tenrecidae; genus Nesogale; species Nesogale talazaci. The sequence goes on from PVJH01004448.1 coordinate 63,724, forward strand.
GAAAGTTCCCATCTCCGACATTGCCTCCAGTATTGTTATTTTCTGATTTGGATCAACTTTGCTATCAATGCTGGTGTGAGTTGGTATCTCCTTGCTGTTTTAATTTGCATCTCTCAAATGGTTATTTACAGGGTTTTCAGTAGTTGGTTTTTCAAAAGTACCTTGCCATCCCTCTCTTCCAATGTACTTCTGGGTGGACCTGAACCTCAAAACGTTCAGTAGCAATAGCCGAATGCATTAATCATCTGCACCTCCCAGGGACTCCTTGAACACCCTTCCTTCTCCTAATGTCAAGCAGCTACTATATAAACCCCCTTCCCCTATAGTAAGAGAAGAGGAAGTGGGAAACTGAGAGGAAGCAGGTTTTGTGAAGAGGTTGAACGCTTCCTTAATGGATTAACTAAAATAATGAATCAAAGTAAACCCAATCGGATATTTAAATTCTGGGTCTCACTAATTTGTAAATAGGGCAGGGAGCAGAGGGAAGTGCAAAAGAAAGCCAACTGGACGCAGGTAAGCTAAAAGGCATGATCTTTTAGGGGTGCATCCCGTACATTGTATGGGCTACAATTTACAAGCCCAGGAACTGAGGTTTTCAGATGTTTCTTACCTAGGGGGCATGAGTGTCTATGCCGTAGTGTGCCATATACAGTCTGTGAAGTTTCTGGTTTTTCTTCCATTTGGCTTTCCCAAGAGTACTTTCTATTCTCGTCGTCCTTTCTTTTTAGGTTTGTGCCCTCAGATTCCGCCTTCTCTAATTCCTTAAGACGATAGACTTGTAGAGATGGCATCATGCTATGTCTTAAGGATTAGGGCCCAGGAACATTTATACTCTAAAAGTGTTTCTTGTTTGTAAAGACAGTGGGCTCAGAAATGCCCAGGGTCTCAGCTGCTTCGAGGAATAGACAGGTGTCCTGCGGATGCAGTCATGATTCTGCAGATGTTGAGGAGTCCTGGTGAAGGGGCGATTATGAGCTGGGCGAACATCCGCAAAGATGAGCAGTTGTAAAGCACCAGCTGCTCCCTGTTCAAAGTTCCAGTCTTAGCAATTCAGTGACGAAAATGGTTCCAGGGGAGATATGGGAGATGGGTACAGGATGCCTAGTGAGGCTTAATCAAGGGCAATGTAGCAATGAGGGTTTACTAAACCCAAATGAAGGCAGAGTATGATGGTGGGAAAAAGGAAAGTACATGGAAATAGAGGAAAGAAGGAGGACATTAATAGAGATATGATTACATAAATGTATATATGTAAATATATTTGTATATAATGAGAGGGAAATAGATCTATGTACTCATATCTATATGTCAAGAATTAAGTTAGCAGATAGGCGTTGGGCCTCTACTCAAGTACTCCCTCAAGACAAGAATAATTTGTTCTAATTACATGGCATTTCAAGATGCTCACCTTCCCAACAAGATTGCTAAAGACAACGTGGGTGCACAAGCAAATGTGATCAGGAAAGCTGACGGTGCCTGGCTATCATAAGATATAGCATCTGGGGTCTTAAAGGATTGAAGATAAACAAGCAGCCATCTAATTGAGAAGCAGCAAAGCCCACATGGAAGAAGCGCACCAGCCTACATGATCATGAGGTGTCAATGGGATCAGGTATCAGACATCAGAGACCCAGAACAAAATTCAAATCATTGTGAATGAGGGAGAGTGCAGAGTGGCGATCTAAAGCCCATCTGTAGGCAATTGGACATGCCCTGACAGAAGGGTCTCAGAGAGGAGACGAGCCAGTCATGGGGCAGTGTAGCACCAATGAAACATACCACTTTACTGTCTAGTTCTTTAATGCTTCCTCTCCCCCACTCTCATGATCCCAGTTCTACCTTACAAATCCAGCTAGACTATAGATTGTACACTGGTACAGATAAGAACTGGAAATACAGTGAATCCAGGACAGATAAACCCCTCAGGAACAAAAATGAGAGTAGCAATACCAGGAAGGTAAGGGAAAGGTGGGGAAGACAGGAGGAACCAATCACAATAATCTGCAAATAACTCCTTCCCTGGGAGGTGGACAACAGAAAAGTGAATGAAGGAGACGTCAGTCAGTAAAAGACATGAGAAAATAATAATATTTATAAATTAGCAGGGTTCATGAGGAAGAGAGGGTGGGGGAAAATGAGAAGCTGAGGCAAGGGCTCAATGAGAAAGAAAATATTTTGAAAATAATGATGGCAACAACTATACAAATGTGCCTGACACAGTGGATGGATGGATGGATGGATGACGATAAGAATTGTTCAAGTCTCCAATACAATGATTTTCAAAAAGAAAGTTCCAGTCTCAGACACTCACTGAGTCAGTCCTACCCCACCCTATAGGATCACTTTGATGGTGATCAGCATCAACTTGATGGTGGTGAGTTTGTCTAAAGACCTCCTTACTGTGTCTCAAGCACCAGAGTTAATAGATGCACCCCGATTATTATAGAATCTCATTCTCTCATGAGTCCTGTGACTCCCTTATTACTAATCCAAATCTTAGATGACGAAACTCAGGGAGGAGCTGACATTTTCCATGTCACCGAGGTAGTTTGTGGCAAAGCTGGACGCCTCACGTGGAAAGTTATCCTCTGGCAAACACAGGAGAAACTCTCATCGTGTTCCCAGATACCGTGTCCTGTCTTCTGTTTCTATTCCAGAGCACTCCAGAGTACATAAGTGACGAGAAAAGTGTCTCCCCAACCACAGTGTCACTGAAGTCGCTGCCACCCAGTGAGTAACTCATGATGTCACCCTCATGGCATAGAGAACACTTAGTCATGTCTATCATCCATTTCAACCGTAGACTGATATGTGATATATAGGCTAGTGGAAGTTTAAATGTAGTATTTCTCAGAGATTGCATGAATACTAGTAATTATTTTGTACAATATTCCTATGTTGAATGGTGTTACATTGCCTGTAACTGAATGGAAGTGTTTTATTTTTCCCCTTCTTGTTCTTTCCGACTTCATTCCCAAGAAAGTTATTGAGTTTCATGAATATCCCAACTCTGTAGCTAAAGCTCCAGAATATTTGACAGAGTTAGTGATCATAGAAACCTCAGCAGAGAGGAGAACAATAAGGCACAGGCATGCAGGGTCAAAGGATCACTGACACTTGGTGATCATGACTGCTTTAACCCAAGCCGTCAGAGATTCAAAATGTTAGCTAGAACAGAGGGTTATTTTTGTGGGGTCTTAGTTCTTTATATGGTACTATCTCATCTACTTTCTTTGTAAATAAAAGCAAACAAAGCTATTTTTCTCTGCAAACATTGATTTTCTACTTAAAGTATATTCAGAATATAAATGGATGGAATTATTCACTTTGAATTATTTTTTCCCACCTCACCATTTATTTGACTTTAAATAATTACCCAGCTCCCTGTCTTTTTCCTTTCTTAAATCTCCCATTTAATTATCTTAAATAAGGACATGGAATTATTCCTCAATGTGAGCTCTGGATTTGAATCTGACAGGTTTTGTGCTGGACTGGGAAAAACCGTGGACAGTATAATTGAACCACAATTAGGGTATAGAGAGTCAACTTTTCTTAAGTTTATTTTAGAAAAGTTCTCATAAATATTATTCAGCTGAGTCCTGGTGGCCCACTGGTTGTGTGCGGGTCTGTGGCCCACAGAGTTGATGGTTCAAGTCCAGCAGCAGCTCTCCAGGAGCAAGGCTAGACTTCCTACTCCCACCAGGGCAGTGATGCGATATATATATATATATATAGATATATATATATATATAGATATATATTAGATATAATTCATCACAAAGAACATTTGGTGTGTGTGCTAGTGTTTTTGTCCTAAAATGAGAGAGCCTGGGGGTTGGGTGGGAGGAGATTATAGAAGATAATAGAACCAGTAAAAAATATAGGTGGGACCACTCTAATTCCTCATATTCTACCATATGATTTCACAAATGACCATGTGATATGGTGCCACAAGAAGAGACCCAGAAGAAAAGTAAGTGGGAAGGAATTAGAGGAAGAGCGGAAGTAGGAGAGGTGAAGAAGGCAGGAATTGCACAACAAGGTCTCTTATCGTCACTTTCATCAGGCAACTCTTGGGCTGGGCAGGGGCTTAGGTGCCTAGGGCAGTGTCAATGTCAGTTCAGAACATTTTCTGAGGATGCCACAGGGAACTCTCAAGAAAGAGGATGACATAAGCGATTTCTAAGAGATTCACTGATTCCTGAAATTGAGGAGTGGATGTGAGGCCCAGTAGGAATAAGTCCTATATATTCAAAGCCTTTGGAGACTGAGATCAAAAGACCAGATTCACTGCCATCACGTCGATTGGACAGGACGGAACTGCCGCTGTGGGCTGCTCAGACTGTATCTCTTTACGGAGTAGAAAACCTCACCTTTCCCTTACAGAGTGGCGGGTAAGTTTGAACTACCAACCTTGTAGCCCACTGCTTGCCCTACAGTACCAGCAGGGATCTTTCGGAGATGGTGAGAAATAGCTCAGCGCCACTTCCAGAATAGAAATATCACCAGCCCCCAGAAGATCGGTGTCGAGAAGACACCAGGATAAAGAGTGCCTTGGTGTGATGGTTAGGAGTTGGGCTGCCGATTGCAGGGTCAGGAGCTCTGTGGGAGACAGAAGAGGTTTTGCAGCCCCGTGAAGAGTGACAGTCTTGGGGCCAGGCTCAGGACGGTTCCACCCTGTCCTAGGATTCGCAAAGAGTCAGCATCAACTTGATGCCAGCGAAAGACAACAAGTGGGAGGTGGGCACACAAGGTGTGATTCCTTGGTTGGCACAAAGTGCTTGCCTGCTAACCAAAATTTTGGAGGTTCAAATCTACCAAGAGACACTTTGAAAAGATCAATTCCCCACTACTCCCAAACAGCTTGACGCTAAGAAGCATAGCTTGACGCCGAGTCATAAATTCTACTCTGTTGTCACTGGAGTGGACTTGGTGGCTGCTGGTCAGAGGACATGTCACTGGAGCCACCTCCTTCCCTCAAGAGCCTCTCCCACTTCTGTCAGAAGACTTTCTGTGGGCTGAGTGTCAGTAGCCAGGCGTGTTCGCTTGACCCAAAGGATAAGTGAAAGGCAGTAGAACATAAACCCAGAGCTCTGGGGTGTTAGAGAAATCTCCCCCACTCCTCGGCAACACCCCTGTAGCCACACTGGGAGCAGGAAATGGCCTGTGGGGAAAAAGGAAATGGACTGTGGAAACGTTTGTGTCCTAAGATACAGAGCCCTGTTTGATTCCGAATTAGATGGCACCATGCATGTGGGTGAAAACTGCCAGCTGGATCCTCCTCATCGCTGCCGAGAAAGTTAAGAGCACTTCCATCAGTGGGCACGCAGAGTCCAGGCAGACTCCCGGGTCTTGCTCAAAATATCTTCCCCAGGGTCTCTCGTTAGACAGCAGCCTGCCCTTTCCAAGAATGTGTTTATCAAAAAGGCAAGTGGAAACTGCTTTCTCGAGAACTCTGTTAACATGCAACTTGCGATAGCTGCCTATGAGTCTATGTGGAGAGTGGAGGGTGACTATTTATAACAACGGCTAGGGACACGGCCTACCCTGGGGAACGGCCCTGCTCATAAGGTCAAGAGCATGTGTTCAACTGTCAACTCTCCAAGATTGGAGGAGGGGGTCTTTGTTGCTTACACTGCAGGCACAGGATGCTGTAAGTTCAAATTGCACATATTTCCCTGGAAGTGTGGTCTTGGATGCTCAGATTTCCTCAAATCAAAATTTAATGTCTAAGAAGAAAATGCCTACCAAGTCCCCAAGAGGCAACAATTCTAGCCTACTGGGGAATCGAGCCCTGAAATCAGTCCCTGATTTCAAGATCTCTCTACCCCCGAGGGAACAATAGAGAACTAGTTAGGCCTCCAAGGTGCAGACGCTGACAGGACATTCTCCCCACCATAGCTCCTGGTACTGCAAAAGGAGTTTACTATTTACTGAAAACAAAAGAAGGTGGTGATCACTTGCCATCAGTGGTTTTGAAAGCCTCATCTCCGTTCAGTGGACAGTTCATTACCAACCCTGAATTTGTGGAACAGCACAAAAGGATGTGCTATTCTCCAAAGAATCAAAATCATGAAACAATGGAAGATTACAAAGGCTGGTCCTTCTCCTTCTAGTACTGCCAGATGTCCAAACCACTGTACTTAAAGTGAGTTTATCGTCTGTTTTGTTTTGTTTTCGTACTTCACTTCTTTGAGCAGAGATTGGCATTCATTAAATGTTTCCAAATTTTGCACACATGCCCTTGTGCACAGCGTGCTTCTACAGGACCCCGGTCTCATCACACACAGCTCATCACCCCTGAAGGACCGTTAGGAAAGCTAATGACTGAGAACTCCCAGAATCCACTTGTCTGCAAAGGGGCCAAAGAGTGTGGATTTGTGAAAGCAACACCTTAGATAACATTCAGTCAAAACTGCCAGCTGGCTTCCTTAGAGGAAAGTTTGAGCATAATTATAATGAAGCTGTAACTTAAAATAGGAAGAGTGTGGTGTTGCAGGAGACTCAAAGAAAAACTCATGTGGCTTTAATGAAGCCTGTACGGGAAATCTAAAATTATGAGAATTCCTATTTCTGAGTAAAAAGTCAGATTTTAAATGGTACTCCTATTTTCTAGCACTCTCTCTGAAGCCACTGGTATTGAATCTACTTCATCATCCATGGAAGACTGAAAGCTCCAAGGTAAAGGCAAGACAATATGGATTTTGGAGTCAGGAAACTAGTATTTGATTCTGATTCTATCCCTGAGCTCCAGTTTCTTCGTCTGCAAAGTATCATAAAACTGTAAATTTGTAACAAGGTAACCTGTGGAGAGTGTCATGCATAATTTTATACCTGAAGTAAAGGCTCCGTGATGCGAAAGTAGTCTGTACTTCTTCAGGCAGGAGTATTCTAACCAACAAGTCGCTTCAGTCTCCTGCATTTCCAGTGCTAATTTCTAAGCATCTTCCCACCTTACTCTTCTCCTTTCTCCTTTTCCCATTCTGTACTACAATGACAAAGAACATCATGCTTTCTTGCAAAATGTTCACTGGTAATAGCGAGTAAAATGTTGTGAAAGTTTCAATTAGAAATATTTATTTTAGGACTATTTTAGGGTACAGCCCCAAACATATGTGCTACAATTTTGGGGGGAAAAAATGGAACCTGTGTTTCCTAAAATAATTTTAGTTACCACCAGCTCAGCTCCAACTCATGTAACCTTGTGTCTCTCGCACAATGAAGTGTCGCTTGGCCAGTGTATCTTTATGATGGTCAGTATATTCGAATCCATTCTGATGGTCGGGACCTCAGTCCATCTTACTGAGGTTTCCCCTTGGTTTTGTTGACTCAATACTAGATATGGTGTCCTTTTCTAGTAACTGTCCAATATAAACAAGTCAAAAATCTCACCACCCTCCCTTCTAAGTGGTTTCTTTTTCTGGTTTCTCCTAAGATTAGTTCCTAATTATTTTCCAATTTCTTTTAAGGTTAATTTACTTGCCCTGAAAGTCTAGTGTATATTCTTATTCTAGAACATTTGAATTCTTATGGAGAACATGCGACATTGTTCTCCAACACCGCAGTTCAAACACATCCATTGTTCTTCTCTCTCCTCTCTCCATTGCCCTGCTTCCCATGCGCACATGAAGCTATAGGCCATGACTGGGATCAGGAACACCCTAGTCATCAGAGGGGCATCCTTGTTTTTTTTTTTTTAAAAAAATTGAAGAGATAGGGCTGAGCCCTGGTGGTGTAGTGGTTGTGCGCGGAACTGCGGCCCATTGGGATGGAAGTTCAATTCCAGCTCACAGGAGCAGAGGCTGGGCCTCCTACTCCCACCTCCAGAGGCCAGTGATGCCTAAAAAACTAAAAACAAACAAAAAAAATTGAAGAGATTTTTTGAAGCGTATTTGCTCAATTCCATAGCGTATCTGATTATTTTTTAGCTGCCATTTCTAGGGATGAAGATTGTTGATTCAAGTAAGATGAAATCATTGGCATGTTCAAATTCTTCTGCATTTAATATGATGTTGTTTATCAATCCAGTGGTGAGGAATTTCATTTTCTACACATTCAGGTGTAGTCCATTGTGTTAGTCTGGGTAAAGTAGAGAAAAAAAAATAGAAACTCTTAGGTGCATAAGAAAGAGCTTTTTATACTAGAGCAAGTAAACATTGAGAAAGCATCCCAGCCCAGTCCAGTCCTAGGTCATAAGTTCGATATTAGCCCATATGCCTGATACCAATCTATAAGTCTTCTTCAGACTCACGAAGCACATGCAATGGCACCAGGACAATCACAGACCAGTGGGTGAGAGTCTTGTGTATCCAGTGACGGTAGAAGCATCTCAGCACTGGCGGGGGTCTCCCCATGGCTCCTCCAGTCTCTAGAGCACAGGGTCTATCAGCATGCTGTCATGTGTCTTGTCAGCTGCAATGTCACCCAGGGAGTGAACAGAGATATAGTGTCTCCTATCTTCAAAAAGGAATTGTCACATTTCCCAGAATTCTGAGAAGCCATACCCACACTGAGGTCTCATTGGCTAGCTCCAGACTGACAGGCAGGACTCCACCCCTACACTCTTATCCTCAAATTGACACCAGTTTAGGTGACTGCCACTTCCATACTTTGATACCCCCCCTCCTTTTATTTTTCAGGAAGTGCTTCATTTTGATAGGCAAGGTCATGTCACCGCATATCAGGTATTAGTGACTCCTCCTCTCCCAGACCTGATGCCCTTCTTCATATAGTCCAGAGGATTTGTTCCGTGTGCAGATTAAATGAGGAAGAAGAAAGCATAAAACCCTGTCATGAGCCTTTTCCAATTTTGAGCCATTAAATGTAATAACAGACCTTTGATACTCAGTTCAAATAGAATTTGAAATGTATAAAAACGGAATTTCATTTTCTTTTTCAAAGGCAACTTTGAAACATTTATACAAAATGAATATTAACTGCTTGTGCTATTAAAAATAAAGAGGATTTACTTAAGGCTCCTAAAAGCTTCAAGCTGATGAATGTACAAAGATCAAAGGGTCCAGAAAAATCTCAAACATGAAATGCAAGAATTCAACCAAACCAAAAGGAAAAGAAGCCTTTAAGAAAAGGGGAGAAATCACACACAGTAAAACTAATATGCTGCGAACTGAGGGATAGTGTATTTATAAAACAAGAATAGAATTCTATTAAAAGACCCAAGAAAATCACCCTGAAAATCAATGTATAAAAGCAGAAATAAAAATTCAGTAACATGACTAGAAGCTATGAATTGAATAAATCTTCTAAAAAGCAAATTAAAGAAGCTTTCTAGAGAATCCATTCAGAGAAAATAGTTATTCCAGAAGGAGCAAATAGAGAAAATCATCAAGAATTCTGAAGTGTGATGAAATAGTTATATTACAAAAATTTAGAGATGATATAGATAAAGAATAATGTGCGAGGAGTGTTTCTAGAAAACAGAAAGATGAAAACCTCGTTCATGCCACTTCAGAACTCTAGACTGTGTAAGGTTTTGCCTCTGTGGCACTGTAGCTCTCTTTCTATTTGTGTCATGTGTTTATCCCATATCAATGATTGATGATGGCTTTACGATAGAGCCCCGCTGCCACAGAAGTGAAGGATTCTACTAACTGAAAGATCTGGAGTTTGAACCCACCAGTTACCTGCAGGAGAAATGCCGTTGATCTTCTCTGTAAATATTGCCCTCTCTTCCCCCCCCCCTCAAAAAAAAAGAAAGAAAGAAACCCTGTAGGACAGTTCTACTCCACTTTTGGGGGTCAGTATGAATTGCAATTCTGACCAACGATTTTGTATTGGGATTGGTGACCCTGTCAGAGGTAGCATATATGTGTATTATGGATCTTTATGTCCCCCATACTTAGTGTCATGGCCTGACACCTGGTAGGCCCTTTATGTTGGGAGGGTCAGGTTTTTAAGTCAATATAATTTTGGATCAAAGAACATTAAACTAGAACAACCAGTCATAAAATCAAGTGACTTGGGATGATGGGGTTTAGGGATTGAATTATTTTGAGGAATTGGGCTCCTGCACTGGGTGAAGATTGGCAGTGGATAGCCACCAACAACCCCATTTCATTAGCTTCAAATGGATGCGTCTTTCAGCTCTGCCACTATCAGAATGTTGAAGTCTCTTTTTTTTTTTCAGGATTGTAAACTCATTTATTGATTCACATACTTCAATTAGTTCTCACCACCCTCTGACTTTGGCCTCCGCTCTAGGCCTCAGATTCAGTTCTAGGGTAAAAGGTTAACGCAGGCACAATCACAAGTTTTTCTCATTCAAACCACCATTTGAAGCGACCCATCCTCTCTGAGGCAGCACTGGCGGGACCTGTGACCAGTATTTGCACCTAGTGTTGGGTTGAGCTCAACCGCACAGCACAGCCAACAAAAGTTACCAGGGAGCGAGCAAACAGACCAAAAGCCCCTAGGTCAAAAGCAGTTCTTAATGAAAGCTACATACAGTGATACGTTGCTCCCACTCTGAGACTGGTGATGCAGAACATGAGTTGAAGGCACACATCCTTAGGAGGAGATGTTCTGCTCTTAGCCTCCGTGACTGGATTTTCCTGCATTTCAAGGCTTTCAACAGGGTGTGCCTGGTTCACACTCCAGGACCGGAAAGGAGTTATAGTTTGAAACTAGAATGAATGGCCACAATGCCTGATGTTAGACTTTCATACGTCACCTTGTGGAAACCTGCATCTTCTATCATTTCCTTGAAGTCCTTCTGGATACTCTCTACCAGGTATTGGTAAGACTTCCAATCCCCCGCGATGACCTCTCCCAAGACAGGAATGACCTGGAAGCAATATAGATCATAAAGCCTGGGTATGAGGGAATTGTTCACTTGGCTAAACTCCAGATAGAGAAACCGTCCTCCTGATTTTAGGACCCAGTGAGCTTCCTGGAGTGCCCGATCGATGTGTGTCACATTCCAGATCCCAAAGGCAATGCTATAGACATCAAACTTGGCATCATCAAAGGGCAGTTCTTCGGCATCTCCCAATACCCATGCAAGTCCTGTTTTGTAGCCTTGAGTCTGGTCTTTCTGTTTTCCCACCTTGAGTATCTCCTTGTTGATGTCACAGATCATGACATGATAACCACCCAGGGGGTCCTCCTTGCTCTGGTACTTTTGGGCAATTTCTTCCCAGGATAAATTTTGTTGGGCTCTTAACTGCTTCTTCTGCTTCACCTTATACTGAGCCTGAATATAATTAAGGAACCGGAACGCGATGTCACCTGTGCCTCCAGTCACATTGAGCAGTTGGGTCCCAGGAAGTGGGTGCATCCTCCAGAGCAGCAAATCCTTCCAAAGACGATGGATCCTGAGACTTATCATGTCATTCATCACGTCTTACTTCTTGGCCACACTCTCAAACACCTGGTAGACTGCCTCCTTTCTCCTCTTCCGACACCGTCTCAAACCCGAAGTGCGCCTCCACGGCAGGCTTCTCCTGGGACAAGAGCCGCATGCCAATTTGGCCCCTAAGCCCGGAGTCTGGGGAGCCGGCCAGCCAACATGGCCCGCAACCACCCATGCCCGGAGGAGCTCCATAGAGCAGAACTCCCCGGTGCGGCCATCTTGGTAGTTGTCTTGAAGTCTTTTTTGGATGGCTATTGGCCTCCACCTTCATGTCTCTCAGGTAGATGCATATAGGGGAACCAGAAGTGTGGCTATAAATGTGGTCATGCCAATATACCTTCGCGAGCTATTGATGTAACAGAACAATGTCAGTGATCTCTTAGGTTTGGAAGGAGAAAGCAGGAAAACAGCACAGGCAACAGGCACTTTGTGCAGGGCAGAAGGAAGGAACAAGAAAGCAGTAAGAGAATTGTGATGGGTAGGTCTGTGCAACTCCAGAGGACACCGTTCATCTCTTCTGGCCTGGAGCTGTGCGTCATCTGGTGGCCCTGGTGAGATGGGAATGCCAACAAAGAGTTTCAATACTCACTCAGAGAGGCAGAAGGAGGGGTCAATGCCAAAATTGCAGAAAAAGTAATAGCAATAACAACAACCAACTGGCTCAAACTTTGACCAGCTAGCTGGTCTCCCTAATTGTGAGATAGCACTAAATTATATTTTGGTATCCTAGTCTTGAGTTTGAGTAGACAAGAAAACCAAGCTCAAATGCACTATGATCATTTTCTTAAATAAAAAATATCTAATTTGGTGTGTCATGGTCATCATCCTGAGCACACTGTGACATAGGATGGCCTACAGTCCCCTATTCAAATCTGAGCCTGATGTCCTGCTATGAAGAGGCAGGAAAGTGGGAGCTATGAGAGAGGTAGATCATAGGGCAGGTGGAGGACTCTCGGAGAGCAGAGGCACTGACAGCCGAGAGAAGATGGTGAACACACATCAGGAGCACGTGCACACTATTCACTTCAGGCTATTTTTATGCACGTTCTCTTAACTCCATGGGTCACTGAGCTTTGAAGTCATCAGTGCCCAGATTCCCCTAAGACTATTTTAAGAAACCTCATTTCAGAGACTGTTATCAACACATGCAAACATGCAAATTGTACTAAATGACTTAACAGAAGGAGCACATGCAGGAGATTTCATAATTCAAATGCTTAATGTATTACTTCATTCCATGCGCCTAGACTTCCTGGGGACCAACTATGAGAACAATCAGAGAGAAAGAGATGCATTGTGTCCTACAGAACATCTTGGACCCCTTCTTCTCGTCCCCCAACATAGAGTAAGCATCAAGGATTTTTATTTTGCTCTTCCTTTTAAAGTTTTTCTTTGTACGTGACCTCCTCCTTAGGCAAAGGTTTTCTGTGAGTTTACAAGTGACAATAAAACTGCAGTCTATATGCACAATTGATCCCAACCTTAGAAGAGTCAAAAAGAATGAATGTTGCCTTCCCTCATAGGACTGTTTCAGAAGGTTGTTGGGAAGGGGTCATGGCCAATGAGTTCTGATGACTCCCATGGTTTGGAAGTCATTGGGCCAGCATCATTAAGGGGACACTGGAGTCTATAAGAGGACACTAGATTCTTTTTCTGGAAGAGACCACACACCAACATGTTCTGTTCATTAAGTTGCTAAGTTTTCATGCACATCTCATCACCAGTGAGAAGATCACTTAAGATTTGGAAGTGGGATATATTGCTAATAAAGCATAAATAAAGAGGAGAGCTTCTGTATAGCAGGTGCTGATATATGCGTTCTATCCACACCCCTGTTCTTTGCTGACTTCTCTCTTCTTAAAACCCAGTAAACAATGATAATGAGTCCCAGGGCCTAGTAAACCTGGAGTGCTTGAGGAGTGATTCACGACCAAGGATGGACAAACTCCAATGGAGTGATTTCACCAGAGAGTGGCCCTTTAGGAAACTGAACAGTCTCCCACACTGCAGGTGGGTTCTTTTCTTTTCTTTTTTCCTTTAGCTAAAGTGAAGAATAAAATTATCCTAGCAGGTGGCCTCATCATGGCTGAATATTGGAGCTATAAATGAACCTCTTACCATGCCAGATGGCCTCAGACTATAACAAAGGAAAAGATTCCTGCCTCTGATAGACGTTGCTGTCCCACACAAAATCTAAGCGATTCAAAGGGAACATTTGGAAAGAAAAGGGAAAATAAAACCAAATCTGGATAATTGTGGATAGCAAGATAAGTTCAAGGTTCTTCAGCCACAGTGTTTACAAGACTCAGTGGCCGGAAGAATGCAGTAAATTATGAGAAGATGGAAATGCACATAGATTCTTTTGGAACAATCAATTCCCAAGCTTTCACTTGTCTGCTTGGAAGTTGACGTCTTAAGAGAGGACAACCTCTTTAGGACCGGAGCCCATGGAAGCAAGCTAAGTCACAAACAAGATAAGTCATATACTCTTACGCCCCTCAGGCTGCCCTTTCCAACAAAGGCCACTTGTAGTTCTCAATCAGAAAGAAGTAAGCAAAGACTAACCAGTAGCCAAAGTCCTTACACAGACACCTCACACAGTGCTGGCCTCGGAATACAACTTGGGTGTGCCCGTTACAGTCAACAAGTGAAACCAAATGGTGTATTGACTAGTAAGCATTGGAACTTGATAAACTGACTAGCTGAAACTCTGTCCAAAAAAAGGGCCCTTCTTTGACCCTGGTATCTACAGTAACACCCCAAACAAGATCTATGTTATTTTAAGACAGACTATAATTTTAATTTTTTAATACAGGATCTTATCACATTGGTGACTTTTTTAGGTGTATTATTCAGGCAAAAACCAATCTAATTCATGAACCTTTTGTGTATGAAAAATAATTGCTAATATTATAAAACACGATCACCACTCTTCTCTCAGTTTGTTGTATTGTGGTGACTTGTGAGTTGCTGGGAAGCTGGGGGCTCACTCTGCCAACAGTATTTCAAATACCAGCAGGGTCATTTATGGTGGGGAGGGTTCAGTAGAGCTTTTAGAGTAAGACAGACTAAGAAGAGGAGCCAGGAAATCTGCTTCAAAAAAAACTCTGCCCAGTAAGAACTCTGTGATAGCAGTAGCACAGTGTCTGATATAAGGCCCTAGAATTGAAAGGCACAGAAAATACAAGGAGGGAAGAGCTTCCTTCTTCAAGTGCAGTCAATATTATTGATGTGGATGGAGTCAAGCTGTGGGGGCCTTCATATGCTGATGTGGCATGACTCAAGGTGAGAAGAACCAGCAGCAAATAGTGTAGAATGTGTGAAGAATGGATCTAAGAAATTAGAGAGGTTAAGAATGAAATGGAATGCTTGGCGATGAATAGCCTAGGTGATCTCAAATAAATTGGCATTGTGAATCAGATAGTCATAGGGTCTACTATGGCAGATTGAGGAGGAATAGCTTCGCTTTCAGGATTAAAATAACATTTCAAGGTCTATCCTGAATTATAATGCAATCAGTGATAGGATAACACCCATGTGCCTATAAGGAAGTCCAGCTAATGCAATTATTACTTATAACTAAACCCAAAGATGAAATTAAAGGTTTTTTTATACAGACAGATCTTGATCAAGGATATAATCAAGATGTATTGAAAATTACTGGTGAATTGGAATCCAAAAGTTGATTTAAAAAAAAGACGTCAGCACTAGAATGCATGGCCTTTGTGATAGAAGTGTAATGGTGGCTACATATATAGACCTCTCTGGATACAATACCCCGGAATCAGATTGACCACAACTGTAAAAAAAGACACAGACCTCAATACCATCCATCAAAATAATGCCAGGGGCTAACTATGACATATACCACCAATTGATCATATATAAGCTCAAGTTGAAGCTGAAGAAAATGAAAACAAGAGTATCAAAGTACAAACCTGAGTGCAACCCAACTGAATTTAGAAGACTGTTCAAGAATACACTGAACACACTGATGACTAATGAGTGAAGACCACATGCATTCTGGAATGGCATCAAGGACATCATACATGAACACACCCAAAAATCGCTGAAAAAAAGCAAAATGAGTTTTAGGAGACCGAATCTTTCCCTAAAATATAGAGTAGCTGAAAGGAATGGAAGTGCTGAACAGAAGACTTTATAGGGCATCTTAAGAAGACAAAAGACACTACGGCAATGAAATGTGAAAAGACTTAGAGTTAGAAAACCAAAAGGGAAAAACAAGCTTGATATTTCCCAAACTGACAGAATTGAAGAAAAATCAAATTTTGAGTTGCAATATTGGAGAACTCTATGGGTAAAATATTGAATGATACAGTAAGCAACAAAAGAAGATGGAAAGAATATACAAAGTTTCTCTAACAAAAAGAATTTGTCCATTTGTCAATGAGACTACAGCCTTCAGTGTGGATTATGCTTCAACATAAAGGAAACAGAAAACCTCACAACTGGACCATTAAGCAGCATCGTGATAAAGAAAAGATGGAAGTTGTCAAAGATTTTAGTTTACTTGACTCAATACTCCCAGAACTAGAAGTCAAGAAACTGAACATTTTTTAATATAGATGTTATTGGGGGCTCATACATTTAATACACCATTTAATACATTTAATACACCATTTTTATTAAGCATATTTGTATACATGTTGCTACATTCATCTACATTATCTACTTGAACCCCTCCAGCATAAGCTCCTCTTCCCCTCTTTCCTCTAGTTCTTTATTTTTTTAATTCCAATTTCCTATATTTCCCCTTCTCCCTTCTCCTCCCCCATAAAACTGAACATTTTACATGGGGCAACTCTGCTGCAAATGGCTTCTCAAAAGTGTTAAGGAGGAAAGAGGTTGCTTTAAGGAATAAGGTGTGTCTCATTTAAGTGATGGTATTGTCAAGTACATGTATGTAAATTTAAATAATGAAAAAGAAAGACCAAAGAATGAATATCTTTGAATTATGGTATTGGCAAACAAAATTAAATATACTATGGACTGTCAGAAGAATGAACAAGACTGAGCCCGAATGTTCCTCCGAAGTGAGGTGGTGAGACTTTGACCCATATACAAATTAGCTTCTAAAATTTCATGAGAAAAAATAGAAGAAAAAGGTAATCGAATTTTGCCATGAATTTTTTTGGATCCCCAGGTAGTTTAGAAATATTTTCCAGAGAAACCAGTCCTTGAAGAAGGTCTTTGTACTTTAAAAAGCTGAGGACCAATGAAAAAGATAAAGTATACATGAGGACAAACCATTTAAAAGTGGTAATGCCTAAGAGTAGAACCAATTATACAGCTTGCAGGTGGAGGCCTTGTTCAGAAGCAAAAATTTCATGATGGCAAGATGGTGGCAGAACATTAAATGAGCCGGGCGTGGTGGCACGTGCCTGTAGTCCCAGCTACTCTGGGATAAAGGATGGGAGTAGACATCTCAGATATGAAGACTCCTTTCTGAGGTTAAAAAAAAAGATATACAAGGGGGTACCCCCACCAAAAAAAAAAAACAGAAAAATTTCTTCAAAGCTATGCATTTAATTTTTTTACTCAACAACCTTGTAGCCGTCAAAGTACTCTCATTTCTCAACTCTGTGATTCCATTCTTGCAAACATTTTTCACACTCATCTATTTGGATAGCTGACAGCACTTCCCTCATTTTTTCCCTTCACCTCTTCTACATTGTCAAATCATTGTCTTTTCATGTCTTTCTTCATTTGTAGAAACAAAAGGAAGTTTCTCAGAGTGAGGTCAGGTGGGTAAGGTATGGGGGGCAAGAGAGGCATGGTGTTTTTGCCCTAAAGTGGCGCACTAAGAAATTTGCAAGAGCAGGTGCACTGTAGGGTGACAAAATCAGGGTCCTGTCTGCCACAAATCAGACCTTTGTTGTCATACATTGATATGCCATATTTTCAGAATCTCTAGATAGATAGCTTGATTAATAGTCTGACCTGGTGGGAAGAGCTCCAAATGCACTGTAAGTCGACATTTTCATCTATTTGGGAAGTTGATGGACATCTAGAAGGAGTTTTTCATCAATTAACATTTCACCTTTTTTGAATCAAGAAAACCACATCTACAAATGAGTTTTCCCCAAAGAGATGTTCTTATAAGCTGGATTCAGCATCACAACAGTTTTTGTGATGCTTTTCCCAAGCAGAAAACATAATTTCATAGCCACATTCTGTTCTCTTATGTCGACCCTCACAGGCATCAATGAGCTAAAATTATATTATTATTAATGAGGGGGAATACAGATTGGGGACCCAAAGCCCATCAATGGGTGAGGTGACATCCTTTTGCAGAGGGGTTACAAGGAGGAGATGAGTCAGTTAAGATACAGGGTAGGAGCTATGAAATATGCAACCTTCCTGTAGTTCCCATGCTGCCTCCCACCCACTATCATGACCCCAATTCTACTACATAAATCCAGCTAGACCAGGAGATGTACAGTGAAGTTGGAAACATGGGAAACTTAGGATAGATGATCCATCAAGACTAGTAATAGGAGTTGGAACACCAGGGAGGAGGGATGGAGGAACAGAAAGAGAGAACAAACTTCAGGGATCTACACGTAGCCTCCTCTCTGGGGCATGGACAACAGGGAAGTGAGTGTTGGGACACATTGTACAGTGTACAGGATGAGAAAAATAATTTCTAAATTACTAAGGGTTCAAGGGGAAGTGGGGGAGGAAGGGTACTATAGGGAGCTGATTACGGGGTCCTGGAGAGAGGGAGAATGTTTTGGGTGTGATGATGGTAATGGGTGTGTAAAAGTGGCCTGCATACAACTGATGTTGTTAGGGATTGTGATGGGAGTTGTATGGGCCCCCAATAAAATGATTCATTAAAAAAAAGGGGGGAGGGAAAAGGGGAGGTTTTTTTTTTTTAAAGAGGAGCTTATACCAAGGGCTCAAGTGGAAAATGTTTGGAATTTTATGTGGCAGCATGTGTGCAAATGTGCTTGATACAAATGATGTACTGAATGTTGTAGTAGCTGTAAGAGCCCCCAATAAAATTTTTTAAAAAAATGAAATTCAAGTGAAATTACTTCTACCAAAAACAAATTCACTGTGATCAGAGAGAACCTTCCCCAGGTGATGCCACTGGGTGCACTAATAGAGGAAGTTGATCCACCTATCAGAGCTTTTTTCTGTGTTTTTTTTTGGGGGGGGGAGTGGGGAATACCTCCTCATATATGCAGTAAAGAGCACTAATCTTAAATGTATACATAGAAAAATTATACATAATAGTATATTCATGTAACCATCACCCAGATCAATATATGAGATAGCTTTAGCTCCCAAAATTACACATTGGGCTGTGACTGGTGGGGTTGGTAGTTGGAAACTATCAGCCATCCTGCAGGACAAAGGATCTTCTACCCTGGTCAGCAGTTAGAGCTCTGGAAAGTCACAAGGAGGTGGCTAAAATGGCATCGACTCAGTGGCGGTGAGTTTGTCTTGTCTGGCAGTGAATTAGCTCCCTAAAGAAACAACTCCACCCCCTCTAAACATAACCACCATGCTGATTTCTGTCACCATATCTTGTCTATCTGAAATGTCATGTAAAGGGCATCATATCATGTGCAAGAAGGCTTCCAACTGTTTCTGGAAATTTTTCATTTCTTCTCATTCCATGTTCCCAAAACCTTTTCAGAGGCTCTTGCACTCTTTCATTCACCATGTGTTCTTGAGAGTCAAACAGGTTGGTGCAAGTTGATGCAATTTGTTGTTTTTGCTGCTACATAGTAGGAATACCACAATCTATTCATTCCTCTCTGATGGACACTTGGCTTATTGACAGTGTAAGGTGACTGTGTATAAAGCTGCTAGAACGTTTTTGTATGTTTCTGGTGAGAGCCTGAGCATGTTTCTATTGGAGATTTACCTACAATTGGAATCCCTGGGTCATGGAGTGGCAGTTTGAAATCCAAGTGGCTACTTATACAACCATTAGCATTGTATGAGAGATCTAGTTGTCCTATACTCTTTGCAAATACTCAGCATTATCAATCTTTCTAATTTTAGCCATTCTGCTGAGTGTACAGAAGTATGTCCCTGCGTTTTAATATGTGTTTCCCTGATGACTAACATAATGAGTTTTTTTATTCAAAGGGGAATTTCCCTTTAGAACATGCTCTTTGAAGTAGCTATTCAAATCTTTCCTGTTCTTAAAATTTGATCTGTCTAGTTTTTTTTGGTGTTTAATTTAATTTGCAGAAGTTAAATACCTTCTTAATGCTATCATTATTATTAAAGTCTGTGGCTTGACTTTTCCATTTCTACCTAGGGTTCTCAGTTCATTTTCATGAAAATCTCTTTCTTGCCAAACTTTTCTTTCATGGTTAGTACTAGCATTTCCAGTTTATGAAATCTTTGCCTACCCAGTTCCTGTTTGTTTGCTTGCTTTTCTATTTTCCCTTTATCTCCTTTGTACCTTTATTTTTCTTTCTCATTTTATCCACTCGCCCGATGTTTTTTCTATATTTTAATCTATAGCTCTTTTACTTAAATCCTCTTATTATTATTTTACTAGTTTAAAATGTATTCTTGACTTAATACATTTTCCCTTAAATTACTACTTTTGCTCCTTCCTGGATAGGGCAAGAAAGTTAAAACTGTCTTACTTCATTTATATTTCCTCTTTTTTGTTGGTTTCATTTACTCGTTTGTGCGTTTTTTTCATATGCCATACTAAATTCCATAAGGAAAATATAAAACTATACCTCACAGTATTGGAAGCTGCCAAAGCAAAGATCAAGACGTCATTTTGAGGGCTAAGGTGCATCTGATCGAAGCCAGAATATTTTCAACAGCCTCAAAGGCATGTGAAATTTGGGTAGTGAGTAAGGTAGACTAAAGAAGAATTGATGCAGATGATTGATGGCACTAATGAATAATGTTGGGGGAGACACCATGACTGCCCCAAACACTAACAAATCTGCTAGGAAAAGTACAACCAGACTGCTCCTTTGAAAGTGACATTGGCAAGAGTTTCTCTCACGTTGAATGTCTTATCAGGAGAGACCAGCCCCTGAGCAAGGGATACCGTGTTTGGTAAAGTGGAATGGCAGGAAAAAAGAGGAGGAATTTCAACAAGATGGATTAACACAGTGGGTACAACAGTGGACTCGAAGACAATCACAATTGTGAGGATGATGCAAGGGCAGGCAGTGTTTGGTGTGGTTGCACATGGGGTTGATATGGGCCAGAACCAAGGTGACACTAGCCAATAGCAATGACGAGGGAGTGAAGGGTCCAGATCGAGGGAAGTCAGAAGAAGGAACGTCTGGCAGAGTGAATCTGATATTTTGTGTCTTTATTATCTTCAAGCTAATGTGAATTCCAGAGAGGAATCAAAACAGCTCAGAAACTGGTCATTGATGATCATCAAAGGAAATAAGCACACAAATTTTAGGTTCCAGATCCTGACCCAAATTCACATCTTAGAAACTGTCACAGAAATTTGGGGATTCACTCTGTGTGCTCTTCACTAACTTGGAAGACCTCTATGGGCAGTCCTAGTGGCTAGCATGCAGTCTTTACCAGGTTTTACTCAATGATTCCCATTAGGAAGTGTTCAAAGCAGAGAGACATAAAATTCCCAAACTGCCAAGTCAGTCTAATTTGAAGATTAACTTTCTGCTTCAATTAAGCAAACAAAAAAACGGGAGTGGCCATAGTCAGGATAACCTGTGTGGTCTAGAGTAAAGTACTGTTGGCCCTCATTTCCTCAAAGAAGGAACTCGCAGCAATAGCAACAGCATCACCTGGGAGCTGGTTAGAAATGTAGACTCGCTGGCCCCACCTCACACTTCCTGAGACAGAATCTGCTCTTGAACAAGATTCCCCAGGTGTTTTTGTGGGTGAATTAAAATTTGAGAAGCAGAGTACTAGATTCATTTTTCAATTCCTGTAACAACTCGTCAGTGGAGATGTTACTATTATATTGCTTTGATAGAGATGTAAACTGCCTTTTATATCTTTTTTAAAAACTACTCATCCACATCTGACTGTCAGTGTGTAGTGTTAGTGGAGACACATTTTAGACCCTGTTCTCTCTGACACCCCTAACCATGACCTCCCATTTCCCATAGAAGTCTGCTGCCTCAGTGTTTTGTTGAAGTTCAACATGAATGTTCATTGCCATTCTTCCTCCTCCTCTTCCTCTTCTTCTTCTTCTTCATAACTGAAATTACCTTGCCTCTCTATTTCAACTGAGACCTTTATTTCGTGGTTTAAATTTATTGATATATTTGAATTCCTTAAGCTGATTTAGATGCAGTCATCCATTAGAGATAAACATCAAGTGAAATGTAACACTAGTCTGCTTATGTTAATTCTATATTCACGTATGGAGACACAAATTTATTGAGAAATTAGTCCAATCAAAAGACAATACCTGGTGATGACATAACATCTGTATGATTACATTGTAGGTTAGGTATGATGCCATTTTACCTAATTTCATTTCTTGGTTTTGCTGAATATCTAGAATTAAAATGAACTAGCAGACTGTGAACTCACTTAACAATGGGCAGAGAGAAAACGCTTTCAAGTGATTTAGACATTTC
This sequence comes from Nesogale talazaci, assembly GCA_004026705.1. Taxonomy (NCBI): domain Eukaryota; kingdom Metazoa; phylum Chordata; class Mammalia; order Afrosoricida; family Tenrecidae; genus Nesogale; species Nesogale talazaci. Next base: position 85,681 of record PVJH01004448.1, read on the forward strand.
TTATGCTGGCTTTCATGAAGTAAGGCACCTGTGCAAAGCATGGTAGATGCACTAGCAAGAGCACATGTGCCATTTTCTCCTGGAGTGTACGATAGTTGGAAATGTTGAAAGTTAAATAATGTAATTTTGAAAAACAATGAATGGCAACAAAGGGAGAGGGTCTGGCCAGATTCCCAGAGTCTCAGAGAAGGATACTTACAGGTAGCTACTGAAATAGAACAATGGGTGCATGGCATGGATTTAGTGAAATATAAACTTTGGTTATGGATTTAAAATTAAATGGACAATACTAGTTCTATGCATCTCTGTGGAGTCACACTCTCACCAGTGGGGTGCCTGCCCGGTTTTATTTTCTGTTGCTGCACATCGTACTGTGTCACTCTCACGGGCAATAGGAAGACACAGCAGATCAAGTATAAGGAAGGAGTTGGCTTGGCTTCAGGAGAGTTCAAGGTTCTCCCCTCACTTCCTCCATCATTCAAAGCCGAGCCAGCAGATTTGCAGTGGCATTCTCAGTCACTTCCAGAGAGTCATTGTATTCCTCTGTTCCTCAAGTCCTTCAACTGTAAAATGGGATGGTTATGCGCTCCTGTGAATGCTTCCTCCCTGCTCTCCTCTTCTCTTTTCCAAGAAGTTAGAGAAACCATAGGAGATAGGAAAGCATTGGACTGGCTCTTGACTGCTGTACCTCTGCAAATTCCTGTCTTGTAGGTGTACCCCGCAATTCCACATAGTGCAGTCAGGGGATGGTTTCCCCTGTAATTGGCATGCTGGGTGTGATGCTGTTACAATTCTCTCTGGAGGAGTGCCCTGAAAAGAGGGTGGAATGGATTTTATTTCCAAGGCCATGGCTGAGAAAGAGGGCAGCCATTTAACCTTCCTGGGAAATGGCTGCTGATCAAACAGATGCCACGAAAAAGTGCCTGAGGCATGTGCTGGTAGCTGTGCCACTTTCGCGTATAAACTGCTAATAGAGCCACTACTGCGGCAACGCACGGAGTCAGAAATTGCATCCTCCTCCTTGGTTTTACCCCTTCATTCTATTTCCATTGACGGACTGATGCTAACCTTCCACGTTTGTTGGTTAGCAAATGTTCACAATATTTTATAAATTGAGTTTGGGGTTTTTCCAAAAAAATCCTGCAACCCAAGTAAAATCTTCCTCCCACCCCCCACCCCCACCCCGCCTTTGAAGCCCATCGTTGTGCTCTGCTTCCTTTAAAATCTGTCAGTGGGAACAGGACCAGAGGGGCCTGCCACTTTCGGCATCTGTTAGATTAAATTAAACTCTTGCTACCATTGGCAACTGACACACGGGGGTGTTTTTTATGGATCTCACAGGGAATTGTGGTTTGTGACATATTGAAGCCATTGCACATATCTAATGAAAAATGGGTCTTTCTCTCAAAAGGCCCTGTGCATAAATCAAGGAAAGAAAACAGAGCTGTGGTGTGAGTTTGTTTTGCTTCCTTCCAGTGGGTTAAAAATAGTGAAGCGAATCTGGGCCAACGGCTCTGATAGCACTGTTGACTTTCCACCTCAAAGAATTCCTTACTGTTCCGGGGGGAAGGTCATGGACATTTCTGCGTGCGTCTCCATGTTTTCTGAGCCCGAGGAATGTGATTGATGACGGCTGGGGCTCAAACTGCCAACGGATTCTTAGAAGAGGTGTGTTTTCTAAACAACACACCACAATCCAGAGGGCCTTTCCCCAGACTCTGTTACTAGACTCTAACTCCCGGTTTCGCAATCTTCCGGGGCATGTGGTATTCAGTCTCTTCTCTCACACCCAGCGGCAGGTTAGGATCGCTAAGCTCTTTGATGCCCCTGAAGGTCAGAAAATATGGAGAAGAGGTCTTCCTCAGCATCCTCTTCCACACGCAAAAAGTAACGTCTGTCCTCCACCCTCAGCAGTGCTTTTCCGAACGTCATTTGTTGCACTGGGTGCTTCAGGGTTTCACAAGGAGGTCGCTGAGGAAACTCCTCTCACCACAGAAATGCCCTCGAGCTGCTGGGCTGCACCACACCGTGCATGGAAACTTTGAGTCACTCTCTCTTCCGCTCAGCTCGACAATTAAGAGTTCAAAGAGAGCTCCCCTTCAGAGGGCCAAGGCTGAAAGAGAACGAGAGGCTCAGGCAGGGAGGTGATGTTAGACAGAGACCTTGAGAAGGTGTTGATGGACTCTCTGATTTCATCCTGGCTGAGGTGATGGCGGGGCTGGGTGATGGCCATGGGGAGGCGGGGGGGTAGGCTCACTAGGAGAAAACCTGGCACAGATGCCAGGCTGTTGCATGAAGCTGCTCTTCCCTATGGGAAGCATAGACTGCGGTGAATTCAGAGTCTCTTGACTTCAAGAAAGCAGCCCATAAAGCACAGAACCTATCCCCAAGCATAAAATGGAATCACTTCTGGTAGTTTCCCTCACCTTATTATGAAAGAAGAGAGATGGCTTAAGTTCCAGGGTGGTACAAACGATCAATTACTCAGCTGCTAGCCCAAAGTGTGGTGGTTCGAGTCCACCCAAAGCAATCTTGGGGGAAAGATGAGGTGATCTTGCCCCCCCCCCAAATTACAGACACTGAAATCACAGTGGAGCAGAGTTCTAGTCTGAAATGCAAGGGGGTCACCGTGAGTCAGAATTTACTCACCAGCAAATAGATTAAGGGCGATTGATTACCCAGGAGAAGAGGAAGGATAGTCAAGAGATTCTGAACACTGACTTTCACGTTAGCAATCCTGGGTTTCAATCTCCACTATTTATTAGTATGCCATACTAACAAGTTACTTATCTTTTCTAAGGTCTAGTAGCGGGATTACAAAAGAGAAATAAGGATATCGCTTAGCTTGTGGGACTTCTGTAAGGATTATCATAGAGACTCATGTATAAGCTGAGTTTTTCAGCACATTTTTGTTTTGTTTTGTTTTTTTGAGCATCACTGCCTCTGGTGGTCATGGGCGCTACCCAGTGCTGCTCTTGAGAGCCACTGCTGGATATGAACCGCCAAACCCACAGATTGCAGTCCTGCACTCAACCACTTATGCCACCAGGGCTCAGCCCTTTTCAGCACATTTTTAATGCTGTTTTTGTGGTAACATTAGGTGCCTCAGCTGATATTCGGGTCGGCTTATACTCAAGTAGATACAGTAGATGAGGTCATGCTGATAAACACCTAGTGCAATGAATGGTGTATGGAAAAGTAAATGTGAGTGTGCAAGAAGGAACTTAACTTGGCCCAAAGAATTTAGGGTTTATCCTTGTCCTGAGAAATCACCCAGAAAACCTTGGAGTTTTTCCAACAATTGGGAGTGGAGATGCTTTAGGAGGTTGTCTGACGATGCCTGAGGCTTTGTGCTATATCTGTTGTTGGAAGTAGAGTAGTCCAGAAAGGCCACCTGTGGTAGTAGCTGACCTGAAGCACATGACCAAGAAGCAGCACCTGATTGAAGCGATTATCAACATAGAATGAGACCCCAATCATGGGTTCTGGACATAGAAGCTCCAAGGTCTTCCGGTTGGTGAAAGACTCTGGGTATGTGAGAGGGTAGAGGGTCCCTTCTGAAGACAAAGAAGTTCTGCACTGGAAATGCTTGTAAACTCACTTTATTCATTTCTACGCTTGAGTCCATTCTTTTTTTCTCTCCAAAATTGAGAAGTTATTTTCCAAAAGTTATAGGGGCCAAGAGGTCAGAAGTAAAGGGCTCCTGAGCTTGTGGCGGACATCCAGAGAGATAGTGGGGGAAACCCTGAATTTGTAGCCAGTCTGTCATAAGGGAGTGTGCCCTGTGGTCTTTCAAGCTGGAATCTCGAGCTATAATTCTGGGACAAACTGACTAATCAGGAAGACTGTGCCTTGTACCTTGTGAGATATGGCCTAGATTTGGGTGTTAGGGTCAGAAGAAAAGGTGGATGCACAACCTGTATCAGAACAGATGTCGAATAGAATTTATAATAAATTGATATCTATTAATCACTTATAGTTTGGTGCCAGAGAAAGGACAAGGGCCTTAATGTTCTTCGCTGACAGTTAATTATGCCAAGATTTTATGTGTACTGTACCTAGACTATGGACACATCATCTGTTTGTTGGCTATGTAAGGTTTGTGAAGCATCTACTATGCTTCCAAGGAGACATAATCTGTGGGATCAACCTGGGTGGTTCAAACCCACCAGCCTCTTCCAGAGAGAAAGATGAGGCTGTCCCCAGACAGATTTCTGGGAAACCCTGTACATATGGGTTATGATGATTTTGAAGCTATCCCATGTCAGTGTGTCGGTGGGTCTTATATTCCTTGCACTTCAGGGAGATAATGCAGACAAGAAAGATGATCTAAGAGTTTATACAGTAAGGAAGAAAAGCAAATATCCATTTTTTAAATGGTGCCATCATTGAGCTAACGCTTCCCCACCCTTGGCCACTGGGATGGCTACAATTTTTCAATGGAAAAAGCTGAGCTTTTTCCATAAGCACAGCTGAGAATATGGAAAAATGAATACCCTTCTCCACTGCTGGTGACAATGCACAATATGACAGCTATTATAGAAGAGAGTTTGTCCAGTCATCAAAAAGCTAACTATAGACCTGCCATATCTGCCACTGGGTTGATCCCAATTCATGGTGACTCCATAGACATTTTCTCTCTCTCTCTCTCTCTCTCTCTCTCTCTCTCTCTCTCTCTCTCTCTCTCTCTGCCATGGAGTCCATTCAAAGCCATAGCGACCCGGTAGGGCAGGGGAGAACACCCCGGTGAGTTTCCAAGACTGTGACCCTTGACGGGAGTGGAAAGCTCCATCTTCCCTCCAAGTCAGACCCTAGCGGCGGTTCTGTTCTGCGCTGCAGGGTCGCTGTGTGAAGGACAGGACCAAACAAACAAAGCCCTCACGGTTGTCAATGAGATTCTAGCTCGCAGACACCGTCTAGAGCAGGCAGCTTCCAACCATGGCCCGTGGGTCACAAGCAGTCCGTCGAGGACATTTATCCAGCCGCTGGGTGTTTTTGCTGCTGCTGCCAGTCCTGCTTAGCAGCCAATTCATCCCGGGCCCGCAGGGAATTTGTTCATAGTTGGGTTTTTTTTTAAACTATAGTCCAGTCCTCCAATGGTCTGAGGGACAGTGAACTGACTCCCTGTTTAAAAAGCTTGAGGACCCCTGGTCTAGAGTGTCCAAGGCTACACCTTCACAGGAGCAGACTACACCATCTTTCTCCCTCAGAGTAGCTGATGGGTGCTAACTGCTGGCCTTCGACTTACCAGCTCCAGATCTCACCCACAGTGCCACCAGGTCCTCTGGAGAACTGACATCTGATCCAGCAGTTCCACTCATAGGTTTGCAGCCCAGAGACTTGAAAGCATCAACTCCATCAAGCACATGTACTCCAGTGTTCATTGCAGCACTGTTTTAAATAGCCACCAAGTGAAAACCATCTGAATGCCCACAAACAGATGGACAGATAAGCAAAGCATGGCACATGCATACAAGGCAATGTTGCTATCTACAGATAGATTAGGTCCTGATACATTCTTCATCATTGATGAGCCTCAAAAACATCCTGTTCAGTGCTGTAAGTCAGTTATTGAAGGGCAAATATGATATGCTCTCACTGATATGAAATATTTAGGATAGGCAAATGCATAGAGACTGAAGTTTATCAGTACTCTCAAGGTTCAGAGGAAGTAAAGAAGGAAGAGGAGAGCATCATTTGGGAAGCACTGAGCTTTTGTTTATGGGGATGGAAAATTTAGCAATGGATTACTGGTGATTGTTATACAACATAAGATAATCTGTAAGGATGAATTGGCAAGTAAATTACATGTATGTGTTTAATAGCAATGGAAAATAATTGTTGTGACAAGTTGTACCAAGTTTCAGGGAAGAGGCCAACTTTAGGGAAATAGTAGAATTCGAGATATATCTTGATGAAAATAGAACTCAGAGTAGAGTTTCTATGAGAGCGTTCTATACTCTATTGGCCTTCACCCACCAATTTATACCTAACCTCACTGCTTATATCCCTCATCTATATATGTCAGATCAGCTTGGAATCCAGAACAAATGGGGCCATTTCTAGGAGGTGAGGATTGTGAAAAGGGGAAAAAGGATATTCTTGACTTAATACTCATCTCTTTTTATGAGCATGAATGTAGGAAGAAATAGCGTTTGGTGGATAGTATCTTTTGATGTCTTTTATGTGTTACTGAAAAAAATGGTTTTAAAAAAATCATTTCATTGGGAGCTCTTACAGATATAACATTCCATAGTTTAATCACATCAAGCAGTCTTATGCAATTACTATCACATAACTTTTTTTTAAAAAAAGATCATTTTATTTCCTTCGGTCCATTGTTTTGGGCTTGATCATTAAGTCTATGAATTTATATTGAATAAAAATCTCCAACCAAAGAGTGTGCTAATATCTTTCTTCTTACATCAATCTGCATGTGTAATTTATTTACTCATTCTCATCATCCAACTTTATATTTGGTATGGACGTGATTTTCCTCCCTGAAGACCCCAAGTCTTGCTTTGCATTCACTGCCATAGATGGAAAGACTTGGAGAATGGGTATAAGAGTCACTATGCCAGTCAAAGCCAGGTAGTGAACAGATGACACTCCTAAAGAATCTGGTTTGGACAAATTTAATAAAGGGACTACTTTAGAAGGAAGAGCAACAAGGAATATGTAGCTCCTCAAAAATCAGAAACAAGAGAAAGACTTTACCACCTGTGTTAGGGGTCTGTAGAGAAACAAATCCAGGACACATAATTATGTATGTATATGTATGTGTGTATAATATGTATATGTATATAGAGAGATGTTCTATACATCATAGGAAATAAGCAGCTAATTAGTCTACAGAGCAGTATAAAGGGCTCAGTTCAACTCATTTCCATGAGGCCGTTAATACACTGGCAGTCCTTCAACTCTGCAAGTCAAGGAAGCAAATAGGTGAGTTTTCTAAAGAGCAATACAGCAATCTAGATACAGGCAGCAAACAACAAGGCAGGTCACTAACAGTCAGCCAGATGACAGGTCTGACCATCCCCAGCTCAAGTGATATATACACCAGCTGTGTGGCAAAGCAGGTCTTGAAGGAACCTCAAAGTACAGTGATGCAGTCCACAGGTTGGGTGTCTCATAAGTAATGTAGCTCTCAAGTTGAGGTTGAGAGCTAGCTAAGGTAGTTGCACACTGGTCCCATTATCAGAGAGCAAGAGACAGAAAGACAAGGAAGACCCAGCCATTTACCTCTCTGCCCTTCATTAAACTGTAACCTAATTAACCCCACATGTGTTTATTGGCCAGGTAGGCACTATAATCCTAGCTATCAGACCACATCAAGGCTTGGACAGACAAGTGATAAAAATGATGACTAGAACCCAAAGAGAGAGGAGAGACTGTAGACATAAGAGAAGACCACCCTGAAGAAACTGTGGCTTCAGTAAAGAAATGCAGAACCAGCAATATTGACAGGAAGGAAGTAAACAAACCCGTGAACTTCACTCTCCAATCTTCAACTAGGACTTCTACTAGTCATATACAACTGGTAGCCAAGTCAGGGTAATCTGCTGATTAAGCCATTATAGGTTGGCTTCCCGGGGACATGGAGCATCCTGGACAATGGGGAAAAGCAGGTTTAGAAAGAACCATGGAAAATATCCAGTGCAATAAACTTTTACTTTAGTTTATTCAATTCACATAGCATAGTTTTTCAACTCTTCATTCATACTAGAAACCAGTCATCAAGCAGCATCTTTATTTGAAATATCTATTATGGGTTAGAATTCAGTATAGAACTGGCTCATCTTTCACTCTTAATAGATAGCAAATGGTGAAACGTTCTTTAAGTTCTTTCAATATTTCTGTTGCACAACTTGCATGAAAATGGACATAATGAAAACATACACATTCCTGAAAACACGTTTTGTTACATAAGCAATAAATGTGTATTGTTTTAAAATGGAAACTAGAAGGAAAATCTTTTAAAAAGAAAGAAAAGTTATGCTCACAGACGACAAATGTGTGCATAAGGAAATGTGGTGAAGTAAGTTGATGGTGCCCGACTGTCAAAAGATATAGCATGTGTGGTCTTAAAGGCTTGAAAATAAACAAGTGGCCATCTAGCTCAGAAGCAACAAAGCCCACATGGAAGAAGCACACCAGCCTATGTGACCATGAGGTGTTCAAGGGATCAGGCATCAAAGAACTAAAAGTTATATCATTATAAATGAGGGGGAATACAGATTGGGGACCCAAAGCCCATCAATCGGTGAAGCAACATCCCCTGACAGAGGGGTCACAGGAAGGAGATGAGCCCGTCAAGGTACAGTGTAGCAACAATAAAATATGCAACTTTCCTCTAGTTCTTAAATGCTTCCTCCCACCCACTATCATGATCCCAATTCTACCTAACAAGTCCAGCTAGACCAGGGGATATACACTGGAGCTGGATGCATGGGGAATATTTGACAGATGGTCCCTTCAGAACCAGTGATGAGAGTGGTGGTACCCGGAGCATGAAGGGAAGGGGAACCAATTTCAGGGATCTACATATAACCTCCTCCCTGGAGTAGGGACAACAAGGAAGTATGTGAAGGGATACATTGGACAGTGTATGATATGACAAATCCATGACAATTTGTAAATTATTAAAGGTTCATGGGGGAGGAGGAGAGGGGAGGGAGAGGAAATATGGGAAGATGATATGGGAGCCTACATAGGAGGATGTTTCGAGAATGATGGTGGCAACAAATGTGCAAATGTGGACTGCAAACAATTGATGTATGAATTGGTCATGATAAGAGTTGTTTGAACCCCCAATAAAATGATGAAAAAATTATCTATAATCTTAATATCCAAAGATGATATTTTAGCTTTTGAGTATATCTTTACTTTCTTTTTCCTGTGAGTGCGTATTCTTACATGACAAAAATGGACCCGTGCTGATGGGATATTCTTATACCTAGATTTTTCACTTAATGTCATTTGTGAGCACATATTTGTGTTACTGGCTACATGGTATTTACCTTACAATAATCTCTCTATACATTCAATACTGTACTGTTTCCAATGTCTTATTGTCATATTACATCACAATGACTATATACAAATTTGAATACAGGGTACTTGAGCTCTTGCACTTGCTGCCAAAATTCCCTAGAGAAGGGAAGCAGGGTCTGTTTTGTTTTGTTTAATGAAAGATTTTTCCATTCATTTAGATCTTCTTTATTTTTTCTGAGTATATATTTTTCAACAGTTTGATTAGCATAAATCCACATACCATACAATTCTGTAGTTCAGTTTCATTAAGAAGAATTGTATAATCATCCGCACAATCAATTGTAGAACCTTTTCTTCATTTATAAAAATCACTATAATGGAGGATCATACAGCTCATCATAATCCATCCATACATTGTGTCAAGTATGCTTGTTCATTTATTGCCATTATCATTCTCAAAACATTTGCCTTTGACTTGAGGCCCTGTTCCTCATTTTTCCTCTCCCTCCCAACCCCGCTCTCTCTCTCCCCCGCTGATAATTTATAAATCATTATTTTTCCATGTCTTACACTGACTGATGTCTCCCCTCATCCACTTTTCTGTTGACCATTCCCCAGGGAAGGGATTATACATAGCTCCTTGTAATCAGTTCTCCTTTTCTACCCCACCTTCCCTCTACGCTCCCAGTATCGTCACTCCCACCACTGGTCCTAAAGGGCTCATCTGTCGTCGATTCCCTGTGTTTTCAGTTTCAATCTGTATCAGTGTACATCCTCCAGTCTAGCTGGATTTGTAAGGTAGAATTGGGATCATGATAGTGGGGGTGAGAAAACATTTAAGACTCAGAGGAAAGTTGTATGTTTCATCGTTACTACACTGCATCCTGACTAGCTCGTCTCCTCCCTGAGACCCTTCTGTAAAGGAATGTCCATTTGCCTACAGATGAGCTTTGGGTCCTCACTCTGTACTCCCCCCATTCACAATGATATAATTTTTTGTTCTTTGATGCCTGATACCTGATCCTTTCAACACCTCAAGACCACACAGGGTGATGTGCTTCTTCCGTGTGGGCTTGTTGCTTCTGAGCTAGATGGCCTCTTGCGTACCTTCAAGCCTTTAAGACCCCAGACACTAAATCTTTTGATAGCAGGGCACTCATTTTTGTATTCATGGTTATTAGCTCTCCATTTCTCTCCAACCTCCCCTGCCACACCCCCCCCCAAGGAATCATTAATCGCCTGACTGTATCTATAGATGTACCTATCTTGAATTTCATATACAGAAAAACATTTTTTAAACCCAAAAAACTAACAACAATAGCAAAGTGAAGCATAAAAGAGCAAAAATCAAAAAGAGCAGGAAATATTTAAAACCAGCAGGAATTTAAATGGAGCATAAGGGAGTTCACATGATAAGATGCTTTATTTCAACCCCACAGCATCTGCAACAGTCCACTTTCAATGCATTCTGCATGTTAGCTGGGCAACTCACATCCCTGGTCCAGGGCCACAGATTCACCAGGGGCTTAATCCACGTGCATTGCCCCATCATTTTTAAAAACTGAAACCGCTTGAAAGTGTGCCAGAGGGGAGATCCGATGATGAGACACTACATTTTGACTTACCCACGTCTGCCATAAATGGCTTTACAGCGTTCTCTGTCTGATGGCAGGCTATTCACATTCCTCAACTACGATTGCAAGGGATTAGCCAGAGGCAGCAAGTTTTTAAAAAATCCATTTTCAAAGTGAATCAGTAAGCAAAAACCAGGACATTTTAGCCACACTATTTTCATAGGCAGAGTAAAATGAGCAATTGACAAAACTCTCCCCAGAGCCTGTGTTCTCGGTGGCTGGCTGACATTGAGCAGAAACGTTGGAGGCCCTGTGGGGGTGCGTGGTCCGGTTCTCCGCAGGAAGAAGTGTTAACAGAGGCTTCGAGGGCCTAGGTCTGTGTGGCTCTGGCTGGCCACGAAGGTTCTGGAAATTCCAAGCTGCATGTTGTTATTTTCGGGTGGTGGTTAAATCGTCACCCGTTTGAAAGCAGGGCCGCCGGATCGCTGCCAGTTTCCGCCTGTGATTACCATCTGCCCCTCCACGGACGGCAGCGTGCTGGACACAACTGGAATTTTTCTCCTTCCTCCACTCGGCAGCCTCTCCCCGCCCCAGCCCGTGGTTCGGCCGCCTCTCTCTGCTTCGTTTTTAATGAAGGCTGTCCTGGCGGCAAAGGTTTAGAGAAGATTTATGTTTGCCGGGGAGGGGAGGTCCCAGGTGACTCATAAACAAAACGGAACCAGCGCAATTTTTCTCTCTCTTGAAGGTTGTCAGGCGCAGGGCTATCTAAAATCCACTCGGCTCTCAACAGAATTGTAGAAATGTTCATTTTAATCATTAAAAAGAAAAAGTCGTGCAAGTCCAACAAGTCCAGTCTGATGGGAAAAACGGGAAGGAAAGACCTCTACAGATCTAGAGAGGGACTAGGCCCCAGGGGGCTTCAGAAAGTTCACGGTAAAATGCAGGTAAAAGAAAACAGAATTCTTTGGTGAACGTTCTGAAGCTGTTTTCTGTTAGTTTTTTCTGAACCAAAAGAGTTACGCTGCCGGGCTGAGCCCCGGTGGCGTATCTGTGTGAGGGAAGTGGACTGTATCAACCCCTTACTGACAGTTCGGGGGTCCCTCTACTTCCAGCCTTGAATTTGGGAAATGGTGCCTCTCTGGTTCGCTCCTTCACCATCCTGCTGTTCAATTTGCACACGCTGCTATTTTCCTCCCACTCACTCTTTATCTGGTTACTTGTTTCCTCTGCTTGTTTGGGGTTTGGTTTTTGGTTTTTCTCCCTCAAAAAAAAAAATCATCAAAACTCACTGTCCTTCAGTTGATGCCGACTCCCGGTGACCCCACAGCACAGGGTAAAGCTGTCTCTGAGTTTCTAAGACTCTTTCTGGGAGTGAAGTCTGTCGCATTTTGTCTCCCTGGTTCAGCTGTAAACTGGATGCGAGCCAAGATGTGGCCTGTACTGTTTGAGTCTCTGTCTTTAGTACCCTGACCAGGACCTGGCAAGCAGGACCTCTGTGTCAAAGAAAGGGCTAAGTAAATAGGTCTTTAGATCTTCATCTAAATCATTCCCAGCAGAGCACAGAAGCACACAGGGACATTTCATACACTTAGACCTCTCTTTCCTTTAATATTTGAATTTTTTCTAAATATTAATATTAAAACAACCCCCAAATGAATATCCATTCACTCAACTGAGTCTCAGAGACTTTGTAGTTGTTCAAATATTTCTTGTCAATGCAATACTTGTAAATGTACAGAATAGATAGTACGATGGTAGGACATTGTCCTCCTGTAAATGCAAATATTTGGTGGGAGGTGGTGGTGTAACTTCTTTTATTTCCCTAAAAGGAATTTTTAACTTTTACCCTGAGCTTTTCCTACCTCCCATGTCACCTCAAGGAGGAAATGAATCAAGTTCTTTGCACATTTAGTCTTTTCCTCCACCATTGCAGACTGAAATACATTCATGTACACTTCCCGCCGCAACCACCATCACTCCCACCCGGGTCTCCCACTTTCATCCAAGGGCAGATTTGTCTGGGGACTTGTTTGTACCCTTGGGACAGGCTTCAGGCAGTGAGTACAGGGTCATCTGATTACAGACCACAAATTCCCTGGCATTTCAGACTCCCTGCCTCACGCAAGGCAAGGACTTCACACCATCATCTAATTCCTTCTACTCAACTCCATGAACCCCTCAATCTAGACTATGTAGAAAGTAGAGGATAGATGTGTTATACAAATTATTCCCTTTTCAGAGCAGGACACAGGTGTGTCTTCTTTTCTTCCCAAGTCAAGAATCATCTGTCTTTGTTCTCAGTTTACACTATGACAACTTTTTACCTGAGAAAGATGACTCATAGTTGGCTAAAGCAAAGGTCCTCGGGGCACACGTTAGGAAATTCAGTGAGGCAAGGGTGGGGATGAGCTGGGTGCCAGGAACGCAGAAGTTAAATCATCTCATCCACACAAGCAAGAAAAGATCATCATGACCAATTCTGGGGTCATGGCATTTGCAGGATCTCTGAAATTGTGCCATGGTGCCCTTCCCCCAAGGAATAACTAGGAGTTCTAGGTGATATGTCATTAGGCTCAAAGACCTGAAAGAGCATTGGTGTCCGAATGTACTGGTGGTGGTGGTGGTGGTGGTTAACTGTTGTCCAGTCAGCTCGCGACTCATGGTGGCCTCAAGTGGTGAAAGGCAAAACACTACCCAGTTTTGAGGCATCACCTTGGCCACTCGCAGATAGAACCACTATGATCTGTAGGGTTTTCATTGGCTGGTTTTCAGAAGCAGACCAGTAGGCGTATCCTTCTAGTCTAACTTTAGTATATGTGCTGCCGAAGTGAGCCCAAGTCTGACTGAGTCTGAAAGATTTGCTCAAACCTCATCAGAGCATCAGACATGTCTCCACAGAGGGAAGGGTCATGACTGTGTGTGAGGTTCATTGGCCAGCAATCAACCCAGAGGATCCCACGTGGGCGGCAGCAATTCCATTCCTGTACATGTGCTTGATAAAGGTTGTTTGTCCATGTGTGTTGACGTTGGATGCAAATATATTCATGAATGCTGTGTTAGTGTGGGTAGACTAGAGAAACAAATTCATAGACACTCATATGTGTATAAGAAAGAACTTTACAACCCAGAGCAGTTGAATATTGAGAAAACATCCCAGCCCAGTCCAGATCAAGTCCATAAGTCTGATATTAGTCCATACATATGTCTGAAACCAATCTATAATGTCTTGTTCAGACGCATCAATTCAATGGCGCTAAATGCAGGAAGGTCACAGACCAATGGGTGGAAATGTTGTGTATCCAGTGGCATTTTAAGCATCTCCGCACTGGCAGGGGTCTTCACGTGACTTCTCCAGGTCTCAGGACTGCTTCAGGTTAGATCGATGTGGCCTCTCCACAGGGAGTGAGCCTAGAGAGAGAGTGTCTCCCGCCCCCAAGGAGGAAGACACAGGAGTTTCCAGAATTCTCAGGGAGAAAGTCATCCCTACTACTGAGACCTCATTGGCTATGCAATGATTGACAGGCTAGACTTCACCCCTTCATTTGCAATCCTCTCAAATTGACAACAGATTATATAACTAGCACAAATATGGAGACAAAGGTTGGAAATCTCTTTGCTAACCGCCTTACAGGAATGGGCTTGAAAATTCAAGATCATAACCTTGGGATTTTATCATCGTTCACAAAGACAGTACTGCTTTTGTGAGCAGTTACTGGGGTCTTAAAAGCTCACAAGCATTCATTTAAGCTGCATCTATTGGTTTTGCTTCACCCAGGAGAAATAAGAGTGGGGAAAATCTAAAAGCATGTGGAAACAATCAGTCCAGTGACAAATGGCTTATGCAAGCATCTATCTCCCTGACCCTAAGAAGAGAAGATCCTGGGGGCTCCCAGTAGCCACAGTCAACTACTATGAAAGAGATGCATTGGAAGTTTCTAGATAGGGTGGGGGGAAATGTAGATCAAAACTCAAAATCACAGGAGAAGCTTTTTAATCACAGAGTCTGATAAAACCCCTAACCCATGGTCCTTAGTCACACTTTTGATCTGGAATGGAACTCAACTCATGACTTGTTATCAACCAAACAATAAATAGACAACAAACCTATACGTGGAGAGTAACAGTAGTGAGGTACATAGCCCTTAGAATACTCAACCATTTAAGATCATAAGGATGGCGCTCACCATAGGATGGGGTTCAGAATGACCAGCAAAGAAGGAAGAATGGAAAAAGGAAGCACAGGGAGGAAGGGAGGTGAGTTCATGGCGGAAACTGTAGTGAATGAGATAAAATAAAATGCAGACGAAACAACAGCAACACCGATGATTTGCTCTGCAAACCTACACCCAAGGCACAATAAAATGTTTTAAAATTATATTATTGAGCCACCACTGACTCCAAGAGCACAGTAGCCATTTTTTGTGTGTGGCATCTCTGCCCTGGTGGGAATAGGAAGCCCAGCCTTGTTCCTGGAGAACTGCTGCTGGGTTTGAGCTGTCAACCCTGTGGGCTGCAGTCCCGAACACAACCACTGCGCCACCAGGACTCAGCCCAGAGTAGCCATTTTTTAAAGTGCACATATGTTCAAGAAAAAAAATATTCTTTCATTTTCCAATAATTATAATTCTTATTATTTGGGTGTGTAATTGCTGCCCACTGCACAACTTTTCAAATGCTGGACCCAGCTTGGGTACCGTCATCCTCAGTTCCTCTCTCCGGCTGTATTTTATTTGATTACAAAAACTGCCAAGGATATCAAACAAGGCACCATGTGACATTGAGACTACATGCTAATGTGAGCTAGTAGTCGATATGGTGTCTTACAGATGCCAGATATTGTAATATTCCCCAGAGATTTTTTAAAACTATCCTGTGGTGCTCAGAGTATTTGCTTAGGTTTTCCCCGGGGTGCTTCATCTCACAGTTTTGGAGCCAAGACAACAGAAATGCATCTATGGAAGAGAACACCCATAGGAAGTACTAAAATAGCACTCCCTCATGCAAACATCTGAGACCTATCTTCTAGATGCTGCTATTGTTATGGGTCACCCAGAGAGACCTTATGAAGGAAACACTGCCAAGTCCTGCACTATCCTCACGACTGTTTCTATATTTGAGCCCATTGTTGCAGTCGCTGTGTCCATCCATCTCTTTGAGTCTTCCTCTTTGTTACTGACCCTCTTCCAGAAAGCCACCGCTTGCCAGTCATTTTGTCATACTGTGGTGGCTTGTGTGTTGCTGTGATGCTGGAAGCTATTATCAGTGGTCTTTCAAACGCCAGCAGGGTCACCCAAAGTGAACAGGCTTCAAGGAAGCTTCCAGACTAAGAACGGATGATGAAGAAAGACTCGGCTGTTCACTTTGGAAGAAGTAACCACTGTAATTCTTAAGCAGAGCTTCAAAGCATTGTCATCTGTGAGACAGCCTTACCATGTCCGCTCAAGAATACAAATCAAGTTCATTATTCTTTTTAACTTACACTGTGGCATTTCATTTTTAAAGTTATAACTACATCTTCTGTGCTTTCACTGGTCTGTGATATGCTCAGACACCCCTCTTCACCGCCACCCCCCGTTTCTTCTCTTTCTATGCTCAGAGGAGTAAGAACATAGAGTGTCTCTTAGCCCCTAAACCCACTACCACTGAGTCTGTTCCAACTCACAACACCCCTCATGGGATGCTGGGATTATCGAACTTCACGACAGCAGGCAGTCTCATTTTTCACACATGCGGTGATGGGTGAGTTTGAACTGCCATTGACCTTGCCAAATGCCTAACCTGCAGTGCCAATTATCAAATGCTCAACTATCAAGGCATTAGTTTTAACTTGCAGAACGAGTCCTCAAAGCTGGTGGTGGAACTGTGATGACTATTAGAAGCAGTTCAGCAGTGTCTCCTCAAGTGGTGCCTCTACTACATGCCCTACCTGCCATATCTGAACTATGCAACTACATGGCTAAAATAATTAATAATAACAATAATAATAGCAAGTCATCCTTTCCTTTTCCATGATGCACAAACTCAGTAATATAAGTTAATGCTTTCATCTTATATGTCTGACCTTACAACTTGACTCACTAGACTATAACTTACATCTTCATAATGTTATGAAACTTCATTATTTTCAGTGTTTAATAACAACCTGTAGACAAAGCACAAATGTACCGACCCGATAGAGTTGAAGAGGAGAATGCAAATATTATGAACCCTAGTTTTTAAAGTCATGGAGTTGATGACGAGTTGAGAGAAGAAAGGGTGACAAAGAGAGGTGGAAGGTGGTGGAGGGAGTATCCCTTTCCTCTCTCTGTCCATTTCAGAGTCAACAGTAAAAGACTCGATGTGATTTAATAAGAAATTGAAGCCCAAGTGCACTTTTTAAAGTCACAAAGGCAGAATAGAAACATTGAGTTAAACATAAACAATTAGAGGAGGCAGAGAAGACACAGAAAGTGTTCAGGAGTCAAATGTTTTGCCGTTACTATGAAAGGTAATAGATATAGACCAAATCTGCCTATTTCCAAATAGTGGTATAAGCACACTATTTTAAATTCCCTTAGAACAACACAGAACCAGTTCTATGTGGTTCACTTGGGGGAGAGAAGGAAAAAGCTGAAGTTGAGCAAGAGACTTTTACTTTGCATTTCATATTGTCTGTGTTTTCTTACATTGTTTCCTGGTATTCCATTTTATTGCTTTCATTATAAAGTTTTTTCTTCCAAGAGGAGTGTGTTCAACAAATTTTACATAGAAAGAACAATATCCAACATGGATAATATAAAAAATTTCAATTTGTTTCATATATCCAGTTGTGATATCTCAGAGGTAGAAAAAATGAAAGCAATACACCAAACTGTTAGTAATGGCTAATTATGGATATTGGGAGGGAATGAAATCCCTTCAAGATTTATAACCTCGGGAATCCTATGTAGATTTCTATGAGTCAGCATTGACTTGATGGAAGTGGATTTAGGGTTTTGTGGGTAGTGGAAAAACTGATATTTCTTATTTTTATAATTAGTGGGCAATACTTTGATGACAACCTAACAAAATCCCCTTAAGAGCTATTCTTAAGGACAGAGCCAATATGCAGTCTATGCAGTGTCGGAGCCCACCTACAAGTGATAGGTGCAGACTTGGGTGCTGGCTGGCTCCTAGGTAGGTAGCATGGGGGAGAAAGTGCTCCACGTGCTCTTGTCAAACAACAGAGCCAAACCATCCCTGCTCACGGAGAGGAGTGCAAGCTTTTCATTCATTGCTTTTCTATGAAATGCTTCTCCACCAAATTCTTTGGCAATCTTGTCTTCACTCGGGACTTCAAGTCTGAATCCCAAAGAGTCCTAAGGCCTGGAAGACTGGGTGTCTTCATCCGGTCAGGTTCAACTACATGGTCATGGAAAGCTCCCATCAACCAGCAGAAAGATCAAACTGCAGATTGATAACCCAGTTGCCATCAGTGCATGTGATGGTTAGGTTATGTGACACCTTCGCCATACCTCTGAGAGGATATGGATGGATCCCAGTCTATCAATCAGGTCACAGACGGAGGATTCCTCTTTGGTGAGTGGCCCATTTAGGAGATCCTATGGTGGGAGAACAAGTCACTCTCTCTTGTCCCTTTTCTCCCTCCTAATTTCTTGGATTCTCATCTGACTTCTGGGGCCAGTCGTCCTGTGGTATGCAAACAGAAGGCTTTTCATACCCTGCCATCTTCCTCCTGACCTTTCGGCCATGCAACTCTGTACCTACCAGTCTGTGATCTCCAGTTCCTCCCCACTTCACCTTCCTCTTTCATCAACCAGCAGCTGCTTGAGACTGGAGGGGTCTCCCGTGAGCATCTCATCCAGGGACTTAAGTTGGATTGGGCTGGGCCGCTTCCTTGGTAAACATTTCCTTCTTGATATAATGTGATTCCTTACACATATGTGAGTGTCTCTGGTTTTATTTCCCTCAAAATCCCTGGCTAACACAGTTTCTATGTAGCTGTGGATGAGGGAGCCTTGTGATGTTGAGCCTAACACAAGTCGCAAAGCTAAGCTCTAGTTCCAGGCCAGCCTGTCTCCTTTGATTGAAGATGAACTTCCAGGAGACTCAATAAGTTCCCGTGTCACGAGGCACGCGTCTACTGGGAGTTACCAGTGCCGTTGTGTGAACAGTCAATGTGGAAAAGCCATATGTTTCCAAATCAAGGCTTTATGCACACAAAAGTCTTAACTGGTAGGTGTCAAGGTCATGATCAGATGTATTGCAGGACAGACATTTACTTCTTTATTTTTTGTCCTGGGGGACATATTTACAAACCTCGACTAGTGCATATCATCCCAGGCACCCCTCAACTCATGGTGGTCCCCGGCACACCAGATGCAACCCACGGCCACTGCCATTGATTTGATGAAATCATTCACCAGACCTTTCTTCCCAGTCAAGTCTAATCCAGAAGCACTGCCGAAACCTGTTCGACATCATAGCCATGCACAAACCTCCACGGACAGGGTCGTTTGGTATGAGGTGCACGTGGCTGTGAAGCAAATCTGTATTTGGGGCATGAAAGGAGAGACTTCTATCACTGAGCTATGATACCGCCAAGACAGGTTATTCTAGAGCTTGTCATCTGCTAAATGGGTGAATGGATGTAGGAAGCAGCAAAAAAGATGGGAAAACACTTAGCTAGACAATGGATACCCATGTGCCTCTGGGTGTAGCTCTTCAGCTGCCAGACAGGCTGTTGTGGAGAAGAGCCCAAGGCCAGTCTGATCAATTCGCATCATAGAACTTCTCGACTCTCTTGACTGAATCAAGAGATTGTGGTCCCAGGGGTCTCCAGACAAAACCTTTCAGAGAATATTGTTGCTGTCACGAGGTGGCATTGAGTCAGTTCTGACCCGTAGCGACCCTGCACACAACAGAATGAACCCTGCCCAGTCTTGTGCCCTCCTCACAAGGGTTCCTGGCCCAAGTCCATGGTTGTAGTACTTGTGTGTCAGTCTGTCTGACTGAGGCCCTTCCTCCTTCTCGCCGCCCCTCCCCATTACCAAGTCTGGGATATTAGCTCCATGAGATCAGGCGAGCTGCACCAGACTTTTTATGCTAAATTGTTTAGTTCACTTCCCCACTCCCTTCCCCCTCCTTTTTACATTTTTCTTTCCAATTTAAGCAAAACAGACCTTGAGTTTCTTACTTCTGGAATGTTACTGAAAACAGCTTACTCAGAAAAACCGGCTTTCCCAAAATGTACCCATCCATAAATGAGGAAACGTGATAAGTGGGAGGGTTCAGACAGTCCTGATTTGATTTTGTTTGATCTTGCTTTGATTTTGCCCAGGGATGCCATTGCCCAGTGTGCACACTCTTCTTCAGATCTGCACATGCCTTCCAGAATCTTGACCAGAATTCCTGTAGGCAAGGTGTTGGCCGCAATCAATGAGCCTTCAAGACCCCACTCGTGGCCAGAGGCCAAAGGAGAAAATGTTCATCTCCATCACAAATGACATTCCGGATGAAAACGCCTCTCTGGAGTTCTGTCTAAATATGTCAAAACAGCAGATTAAAGCAGGAAAAAAATTATTTGTCTAGATAGCCTGGCCCAGCCGTCCACCATGGACTAGCAAACCCGTCACAGAGTGAAGCTTAAGGTTTCCGGGATCCAGAAGGAGCCAGGCACACTGCTCATCATGGAGAAAGTACCTTTTGATACTGTTTACCCCAAACTCACCTCTTTTTGTCAGCTGCACTCACTGTGTTTTCCATACTGGATTTCAGAACAAATGGGCATGTCCTTGATGGCCCCAGACCACTCAAATGTGTTCTTTTCTGTCTGTTCCTGAGAGGGTAGTTTTCAAAGGAAAGAAGTCAGATTTTTGTCTTGTTATTGCTATTTTTCTGTCACCTTCTGGCCTGTTTTCTCTCCTTCCTACCTTCCAGTATGGGTTCTATTTCGGTCCCATACTCAAAGCCCTCGTAGTTGGACTGTCTCCCCAAACCAAAGAGTAATAATTGAGGTGCCATTTCCTCATAATTTTTGGTGAGGCCAAATTATACGATAATGGAAAAGCAGGGGAAATGTGGTCCGTTTTGAGAATGCATATGCTTGTTGTCAGTAACAAGGACTTGTGGAAGGGCTGCTCTTTTTTGAGACAATCTTAAAGTTTTGTTACCAGAAACGTTGACACTTGGTAATTCAGCAACATTATTTACAATTCATGTACAACCACCACCACTATTTCTAAAAGTTTTCATTACTTTGAATCCAAGTGGAGTGCCCGCCATTTTTCTTTGGGCACCCGTGGAAACCCTCAAAGTAAGGGAAGCTTTCGTTCTTTGTGACTTTTTTTTTTTTAAGCTCAGCCCTCTCCAACTACCAAGTTCATTGTTGGGTTTTGGAGTATTTTTATGAAAGATTTTACTTTCAAGCTACTTCTGAATTGGGAAGCAGTTGCCTGTATTTCACGCACGTCCCTGCAGGTGCCATCTTTTCCTACGGCTGCTCCCCCTTATCCAGGATCCCCACTTTCATCTTTCTCATGTTGCTTTCTTCCCTACGTTTAGGGCACAGGGCAACCTTATTCATGCCCATGAAGCTGAGGCGGATGAGTGCTGATTGCTTTCTGCCAGCTATTTACCTCTCAGGGTTAAATGGCATCATCTATCTTGTGTCTGCACCAAAATGTTCTCACTGTGAGTGGCATCCCCTTAAGAAGGATCTCAGGGATGAGACAAACCAGTCAGGGTACAGTGTAGCAGCAATGAAACATACAACTTTCCTCTAGTTCTTCAATGCTTGCTTCCACTACCACCACCCCTCTCCT
Organism: Nesogale talazaci; assembly: GCA_004026705.1. Taxonomy (NCBI): domain Eukaryota; kingdom Metazoa; phylum Chordata; class Mammalia; order Afrosoricida; family Tenrecidae; genus Nesogale; species Nesogale talazaci. The sequence goes on from PVJH01004448.1 coordinate 107,054, forward strand.
CCCCCACTATCATGATCCCAATTCTACCTGACGAGTCCGGCTAGATCAGAGGATGTACACTGGTACGGAAAGGAGCTGGAAGCATGGGGAATCCAGGGCAGATGATCCCTTCAGGACCAGTGATGAGAATGGCAATACCAGGAGGGTAGAGAGAAGGTGGACCAGAAAGGGGTATCTGATTCCAAGGAGCTGTATATAACCTCCTCCCTAAGGTATGGACAACAGGGAAGTAGGTGAAGGGAGACATCCAACAGTGTACGATACTACAATAATAATAATAATAATTAGTAAATTATCAAGAGTTTCCAAGGGAGGGTGGAGGGGAGATGGAAAGTATAAGGATCTAATACCAAGGGATTAAGTTGGAAAAAAATATTTTGAGAATGATGATGACAACAAATGTACAAATGTGCTTTGCATATAATGAATGTATGGATGGATTGTGATAAGAGTTGCATGAGCTCCCAATAAAAGGATTTTAAAAAGTGTTTTCACTGTGGATCATCAATCACCATGAGCACTCCTTATGTAACTGAAGAGTTTTGCTGCTGCAGCTTTGCTGTCTTACAGTTATCTGTGTCTTCATAAATGACCATGATCCAAGAGCAGGAAGAGGATCCGAGGACATGTCCCTGGAGTTTTCCAAGTAAGAGTTCATTTCAAGGGGAGGTTGACAATATGGCAACATCTTGATCTTGTCAACTGTCACAAATTATTTTCAAGTACCTTGAGGCCAACAAAACCATATCTCCGTGACTCTGTCTGTTTTGCTCTCCCTGGATTTGTTCTGACTTGACTTTGTCTGTTGAGCTTCTTGTATACTTTAGATTAAATAGAAGTCCTGTGTTTCTACTACATTTGCACTAAATACAACCAACTATCATTGTCTTACCATCCAAGGACATGTGGCGAGCTCTCAGTGACCCCTATCTAAAGGGGTTGCTTCCTTCCAGACCCCCACACAGAAGATTGTGACCTACTAAAAGTAAATAGATTTTGACATTTTCAAAGTTCACAGATGGCTTCATGTCAAATGTCTAATTTGGTTGCAAAGCTTCCTGAATGTGACAAAATGCATTCTTTTAGTTCAAAAGCCTGCATATGTGACATTCCTAAGTGAGTTTATAAACAGTCACATATATAAGTATGTGCACATAAATAAAGTTAATTATCTTGTACTGACTGTACAGCCCCGTATCTAAGCACTAAGTGCTAACAGAAAGGTCTTTGACACTCTCGGTGAAAGATGTGTCCTTGTGAAAAAACAGCCAATGGAAACCCCACTGTGGAGCATCATTCCACGCTGACACACGTGGGGAGTCTCCAGGATTTGGGATCGATTCAGTGTCAACTAGTGGCTTGCTCTGTCTACGTCTGTCTTCAAGGTGTTTGAGTGGTATAGTGGGTCAAGTGCTTACCTGCTAGCCAAAAGGTCAGTGGTTCTTACCCCCTGGTTGCTCTCTGGCTAAAAGATGTGACTGTCTGTTTTCATAAGGAGTTCAGTTTGGGACACCCTGAGAGGCAGTTCCTCTCTGTCTTGAAAAGGACATGTCTGGGAATTGAGTCAGGGGGAAAGTATGGGTGTTGGAGGGGTTTGTCTATTTCCACAAATAAACAGTAGAATGACCAATCTGTCTACAAACAATAATAGATAAAGAGGGGAAAAATATCTAAACCAAATACAAAGGTTTAACAAAAACAGAGTTTTGGCATTCAGGGCAATCATTACCCAGAATGCGTTGATATCTCCCCAACACATTGACTCGAGACTCATTGTCTTCAGACAACTGACCCTCCTTTTTACCTTCTTCTAACCCAGTGTTTCCCAAAGTGGGGATTGCTGGCCCTGGAAGGCACTGGAATAATCCAGGCAGCTGCAAAAGCAATACCTACACTTTAACATACATTGTGGGCTATAATATAAACGTTTCTAATTGCTAGGGACTGGGGTGGACTATGCTGACTGGGACTTTTTTTTCTGAAGAGGAAAAGGCTGGCCAAATATATTTATGAGTCTATTCTATATCTGAATGGCAGTTTAGGAAATTTTAATATTAATTGCTTCATGACACTAACTAAATCTGCTCCCATTCTCCAAATGGCATGCAAAGGTTCCTCTACAAGATACTTGCCACTCTTCCTTCCAACAGACTGGGCTACTCAGCTGAACAGGAAGAATATGTGTGTTTGCTAGATGGGACCATGCATTTGGACATTACTCTAAGGCCAATGCTGTCTCATCTAAAATTTTGCACATGATATTAAAATTAAGCCAGGTTTAGGGACTTACAAGTTAAATGAACAACTTAGCATATATGTAACTACTGATCAGAGAGCAAAACCTTTTGTCCTTTGCTTCCAACATTCTGAGCTCTGATGGTTGCAGTGGTGCAGGTGGTGGGCTACTAACTGAAAGATCGGTGGTTCTAATCCATCAGCTGCTCTGCAGGTGAGAGATAAGGCAGTCTGCCTCCAAAGATCCACAGCCTGGAGGACTCTGGGCCAGAGTACGCTGGCGTATTACGATTGCTCTGAATTGGCAGAGACTCGGCAATTAATTGTTTTTTGGCCTTTCATGAGGTTTCCAAGGAATATAAAATCATCCTTAGAAAAAGGAAGTGGGGTTATCAAACAGAAAGTTTGGGAAAATTCCTAAAGCATTTCACAGAGTCTGAAGATGTCCCATTATGTTTCTTTGCTCCTTTAAATATTTTATCTGATGGAAACTTTTCTGAGCATTTCCTTTCAACTGAAGTGGGTGGTACCCTATGCTCAAGTTTGAATCCAACTTTGGCTCTTTTTTTTTTAATAATACAGCTGACCAACTTGTGTATGCTTCTAAATTTGTTTCTGAAAGAGGGAAGCATAGAATGTCTTGAATTAAGTGCAGCTGGAAAATTCAGAGACGATTCCAGCAATACACCTACCTTCCTGCCAGGGTCATTTGGTTCGTAGGTGTATAAAACGTGATTCTGCTCACGACACTTCCTTTCCTGTGGATGCCACCAATACACAAGGCAACAGAGCCATGGCTAAATCTTGAGTACCCCCTGGGGCTCGGCAAGTGTGTAAGCTCAGACACAAATGGGAACATATATGCGCATACATACAGGGAGACATAGAATTGTTTTTCTGTCATTTCCCTTATATCCCTGAACCCAATATGACTTTCGTTCCATCTCAAAAGAAGAGGCCAAAGCAGACATTAAAGATTAACCCGTGGCACAGTTAATCCAATCGGGAGTATGGGGAATCGCACTGTACCAGTGGAAAGCCAGGACTAAACCTGGAAGGTTTTGCCTCTGTTCCCTCAGACAGCATTCCTGTGTTCTCACGGTGCCTTGTTCAGTTCAGCCAATAGTCAGACCCCTACCTTCTGAAGCACTCACCAGAAAAAACGGGCGTGGCAGAGGTGAAAAGCAATGGTATTTGTTCACTGAGTCAAAGGGAAATCATCCACATTCCTGTTTGAGTAGTAGGGTTTGTTTCCTGATAGCCCTGCCTCGGTGACTGGTTTCCTGCCTTTTGCATCTCTTGTGCTCATGACACCATCTTCACTATAAACACCTCATTGCAAGCCAGAAGATATTAAGACATAGCAAGAAGATAAATCATACTAATAATACTAATATTGACAGGATTGCACAAAGGGATATTTGAAAGTCTACAGAGAAACATTAACACTTAGGTCAAGTTATTCACAGACAGGAAGGGAGGATGAGGCTGGGAATAAGAAGTAACTGATAAGTTTGCAGATTGCCGCCTTCTGCAGCTTTAGTCAGGGAAGAGGTGGCCAGTATCCATTTATCTCAGTGGTGAGACAGGCCAGCCACTGCTTCCTCAGCTCCCATGGCTGAGCCATCAGCATTCTCCCATGGGCCAGGAACCATGGAAAGTGGTGCTTCTGTCCTGTTTGCCTAAGGAGCAAGCAAACACCCACACACCCCCACGGAGTCAGTGACTGTCGTTAGAAGTAGTAAGTCAAAATGTGGAATTGGTTCTTCATATTTCCAAGAATTATTGGACCCACACTTCAAGTAATGGTCCAAGCAACTGGTTCTTCTTAGCTAGTTTCTCAAGTGAGGTCTCAATGAGAAGCCTGCATTAGAATTGTAGTTCTGATCTATGAAATGCAAACCCAATGACAGTTTAGATTAGGAAAATGACTCAGAACTTAAATTCTGAACACCCAGGTTGCAGAATCTGTCTGCATGGTCCCTACATGGATTAAACCTCCCATGTCAAGGAATCCTCTTAAGTATAATCTGACCATGCCTGCTGACATATATTTTTTCCACAATATGGTGCATTTATTTGACTATGATAATAGAGCTCTATTTTTATCTTAGTGTTCAATTGGTGTTCCAATGTCTTTATGTAGAATAATTTAAGTAAAACCCTGGAGATGAACATTATTTATATTGTTTTTACTTTTCTACTATAAATAAGTTTGGGATGAAAATTCCTTATCTAGGTTCAAACCTACCACACACTCAAAGGGAGAAAGATGAAGCTGTCTACTCTGATAAATATTTAAAGGCTTCTAAAGGTCACTATGAGTCAGAATTAGCTTGATAGGAGCGGATTTGATATTTAGGAGTGTATTTTATCATATTTATGCACCATTAGTTCTCACTGCTATAGAGTCCATTCTGATTCCCAGAGACCCTGTAGGACAGGATAAAACTGCCCCTCTGGGTTTCCAAGACTATAACTATTTACAGGAATAAAAATAGTTATTGTTCGGGCTGAGCCCTGGTGGCGTAGTGGTTGAGTGCAGGACTGCAGAAGACCACAGGGCTGACGGTTCATATCCAGCAGCAGCTCTCCAGGAGCAATGCTGGGCCTCCTTCTCCCACCAGGGTACAGTGATGCCCACAAAAAAAGTATTGTTATTGTTCTCCTATGAAATGGCTGGTGGTGTCAAACTGCTGACGTGGTGGTTAGCAGCCCAAATCAATCACTAGAAATGGAATGTGTGCTACTCTTTGACTTTGGGGCTAAGATCAAGTGTGAAATTGAATCTGTATGCACTGGTGTGCTCCTTTAAAGAACACTCTCCAACTCTTCTCTAGACACTTGAATTAATTTATATTCCTTTCAAAAGTAAATCTGCCACACAAGATTCCATTAGAGTATTGAAAACCAAAGATGTTACCTTGAGAACCCAAACCATAGTATTTTAATCACTTCATATGCATGCAAAAATTGGATATTAAATAAGGAAGATCAAAGAAGAATTGATGCATTGGAATTGTAGTAATGGAGAAGAATATTTAAAGCACCATGACTAGCAAAAGGACAAACAAACCTGCCTTGGAAGAAGTATGTCCAGAGTGCTCCTTAGAGGCAAGAATGGTGAGACTTCATCTCACATGCTTTGGACACATTGTCAGGAGAGACCAATCTCTGGAGAAGAGCATCTTGCTTGGTAAAGGAATAAAAATAGTTATTGTAGTGAAAGAGAGGACAGGTCTCAACTAGATGAATTGATACAGTGGCTACACCAATGGACTCCAAGCACAGGAACAATTGTGAGGATGCCACAGGAAAGCTCAGTGTTTTGCTCTGTTGTGCATGGGGCCACGTAATAGGCCAGAACTGATGAGAGTGCAAGAAGCTCCATTTTGTGTAAACTGCCTTGCAAGATGCTAATCTTCTGCTACAAGAGATTATGCTTTCTTGCCAGAAGATGATTCAACGTATGACCACCAACTGTACATAAACGACCTCCCCGTACAAGACAAGAGATTACACATTCCCACCAGAAGAACGCTCAACATATGACCACCCATGTAACAGACTGATAAGAAGTAACCAAGGCAACTAGACGTCATGAGAATTTCCAAACTTTGCTTCCCATCGGGTACAAAACCTGGACCCCAAAGCTGGTCAAGTCGGAGAGCTAGGATACAGGAAACATCGACTCCTGCTCTCACCAACAGGGAGAGAAGGCATTGGCCATAATGGACTGGAACTTTTAACTTTAAAATGCTTGCTGAATTAACCTTTATGATTATATACCACGATAATCATTTGCTGCATTATACTTTTCTTCTACTTAACTCCTAAGACTTCAAATTGTCTGATGTGTGATGTTTGCGATGAATGCTCGCAGTGAATAAACCGAGCATTTCAAAACATCATTGAGAGTTCTCTAATCATTGCTCACACCGCTCACAACACAACCAATCCTATGGCTACTCAGAACAACCACCGCCGCCACCAACGGGACCTAAGAGCAGCTGATTGCCTGAAGGGCCCCGACATTGGGTACTAGGAAAGCTACGTCAATATTTCAATTTACATTTCTTTTATGTCTAGTGAAGTTAAAAGTAGTCTCATAAGGTTATCAGCATTCTTTGTTTTTGTTGCTTGGTAAATTGCTTACTTTATGGAGTTAATCTCCTTTTTATCAGAATGCTTACAATTGTGATATTAATGTGTAAAAATGTTATGTTGGGGATATATGAGAGAAGGATCCCTGAGAGAAGGATCTTTTCTATGTCATGGACATGGGATTAAGTGGTAATAATATTTTTCCATAAATTTTGAAGTCTTCTAATATTTGCCATATACATTATGTGGCGGTCATGTGCTTACGTTAATTTCATGATTGAGATGTAGGGTTGGAATCTAGACTGTTAATCTGGAGATAGCCATTGAGTAGCCAATGAGGCCTCAATGTGGGCATGGCTTTCTCCTGAGACTTCTGGGAAATCTCACAATATTTCCCTCAAGGAGATGAGAAGCTATCTTCCCCAGTTGTTGGGGGTTAGTGTTAGAGACAAAGAACTGTGGACAAGACAAGATGGCAGCATCCAAGGAGCTGAAGGAGCTGAAGGAAAAGTCACACGGCCTTACCCTAATGGAATCAGACCTCTGAAGCTGGCGAAGCCACATGGAAAACCCTGCCAGCACTGAGTTGCCTGTGGCACCACTGGATGCTGTTGATGGACCCTGAGCCCTGGAAGCGAGGAGCCATGGGGAGACCCCTGCCGGTGCCGGAACTCTGCACCTACTGGCCTGTGACTTTGTGAGTTAGAAGGAGACTTTATAGACTGATATCGGGTATATGGGCTAATCGAACTTATGACTTTGAACTGAACTGGATTGGGATGTTTTCTTAATGTCCTTTTCCTCGAGTATATAAACCGTATCCTTATATCTATATGCATGTCAATGGATTTGTTTCTCTATTTTACCTGGACTAACACACATTATAAATATTTTCTTAAATTTGTGTTTACCTTCAATCCTCATACTTTCAGGAGCCTTGCAGGTGCAGTGGGTAGGCATAGTGCTGCCAACCAAAAAGTCAGAGTTGCCAACCCCCCAGTCACTTCAGGGGAGAAATATGGGGCACTCTGCTTTTGCAACGATTTATATATAGACTCAGAAACCCTTGACAGTTCTCTCTTTCCTATAGAGTCCATGTGAGTCAAAATATGCTGAACAGCATGGACTAGGCATTTGTGTTTTTATGAGACAGGCTGTCATTTATTTCTTTGGTGGCCCAAATTATTCTGTTTTACAGGGTTTTTTTTTTTTTGGCACTTCACCCACATATCGTACAATTCAATAGTCCAGTCTTATCAAGTAGATGGTGGCCCAATTTATTCTTTTCCTTGGTGGTTTCAATTTTTCATGTTTCCCTTAACTCGTTGCGCAGATGTCAACATCTGAGAATTACGGAGACACCAAACGTCCACATTCAGGATGTTGTGCATTACAGCTCTGCCCACCGCTCTCATCCTACTCTCTGCCTTCAGAACCTGTGTCTGCCGCCTTCGCGAAGTACTTTTCATAGTGCTAATGGGATTCAAATCAACCTATCCTCTCACTCGTAGTTAGAGAAGCTCTCCATCAGCACTTGGCCAAGGCAAGGCCAGGGGTCGGGTTACCCACGAGGTGCCAATAGTAACTTTGTCATGATCACAGAAAGCAAATCTTATTTATCACAGCAACAGCTGCCGGGGCTGTGCTCCACGACTTCTTTCTCACTTGGGTCCACACGTCCAGAATGGTGCACACATGCTGAACCCAAATAAAATCAAGGTCTTAGCTCTCAAGCTCTGCTGGAAGAGAACTGCCCCAAGTGAGTGGATTTCACAGAACGAGCATTTCCTCACTGTTTAGGGAGTGAGCTATCCAAATGCAGGATGCTGACTCTACAGGGAAACCTTTCTCTCAAAGTTGCCTCTGATCCTTGTCTCTTCTGAGCTTGGGCTCTGGGAAGATTTTCTGTGACTTGGGATCTCTCTTCCCCAGGCTTGTTTCTTCCCTTCCATATCGCAAAGGAAAAGCACGCCTCATGCACATAACCCAGACAAATGAATAGCTGCTGGCATACTCACGGTCACTGCCCTTGAGTCAAGCTGACTCACAGTGACCCATAGTGACCCTAGACCTGCCTCTGTGAATTTCCCAAACTGTAGCCATTTATAGAAGTAGAAAATCCCAGTCTTCCTTCCAAAGAGCAGCCTGTGGTTTTGTACTGCCAACCTTGTGAATTGTCGCCCAACCTGTAACCCCTATGCCACCAAGTCTCCTTAGCCACTGGCATAAAGGTCAGGAACTGAACATGTGTAGGGTGGGGTGGGGGACACAATTCAGTTCCTAAGATTCAGTGACTGTGGTCTGAAAAATGATCACTCAGGGGGGTTTAAAAGCTCATGTTGTTTTTGTTCCCATTATTTGTTGCATCGCAGTAAATATATAACAAAACACTTGTAGTTTTTACAGTCATCACATACTGTGCTCAACATGCTACCCCACCATCTCCACGATCCCTCTACAAAAGTTCCCCGGAACACAAAAGCCGTGTTCTTTAGACAGTACCTTGTCCTTTGTCCCATCCCTCCTGTCCCTGGGGATCACTAATAACCTTTTCTCTCTATGCATTTGCCAATTCTTGATATTTCTAATGAGTATAATCATATAATATTTGTGATTTTGTTCAACTTTTTCACTCAGCATGATGTTTTCAAGGTTCATCAGTGTTATCATATGTCTTGGGACTTCATTTCACTTTAGGGCTATGTAATCATTCCAGTTGTATATATGTACCACATTTTACTTATCCATTGTATGTGAGTAGGCACTTAGGTTGTTTTGATCTTTTGATTACTACAAATAGAGCTGCTATGCACATTGTCCCACATGTAGTGTGTGCGTGTGTGTGTGTGTATGTGTGTGTGTGTTTGAACAATCTCATCTCTATGAGTTAAAAGTTCTCAGACTCTTCTGGCCCTAAGTTTTTAATTGTACAATTTTAAACAAAACAGTGAGAGCTTGAGGGGGAATAAGTACAACAATGAAGAAAATGTATGAATGTGCTTGAAACAATGGATGAAAGTACGCATTGTGCTAAGAGATGAAAGAGTCTCCAATAAAAATATTTGATAATAAAAAGATAATAATTTAAAAATGAAAATGTTCTAAACTGATTGTGCAGTGACTATACAACTCTTCTTGATGTGAACGAACAATTTAACATGATGTCAATTATTTGCCATTAAACTTTAAAATTGAAATCAAGAAAAATTTTAAAAAGGAAAAAGAACTAAAACTAATGATTTAAACTCAACTAAAGGGGTCAAGAGATTTTATCAGGAAATTTCTCCTTAATATGTCAAAAGGAATTTTTTTAAATGTTTTTGGTTTAGAGTAGCAAGACACCACTGGGGAAAATAGACACTTAGATTTTTGTGCAACAGCACAGCACCCAGCACTTAAGAAGCAATCAGTAAAGATTTGTTTAGTGAATGCATAGAACTCTCAAAGTATATTGTTGTTGGATAGAGTAAAAGTTAAATAAGAAATAACTGTAATTGATCAGGACAATAAAACATGCAAAATTCTGATCACAAGTTGCTTCAGATACCATTATGGGAAGAAATGTTAACAATGTCCTTGAGGATAACAATCCAATGAGAAATTAGTAGCAATGGCAAGGATCCATTAGAATCACCTGAGCAACTTTTCTAAACTGAGCATATTCTTCCTTTCCTCCTGATATGAGGGTGTGCATGGAATCCACCTCCCCAGTCCACTTCACTTGGATTCCTGGAGCCTCAATCATTGACCAGGCACGTCAACAATCTTGTCCCCTGAGAGAGTGCACTGAAAAGTACATTAGAAATACAAATACAGCTTGGGTAAACTTTAACATACTATGATTTATTTCCCTCTTTTGACCCTTTTAAAAATTCACTCTAGTTTCTTTGATCTTTCTATGGTTTCTAGAATTGAGGTTTTGGGGTTTGTGTGTGTGTCATGTCATTGTTTTTTGTGGGGGGGGGTATGATTTTTTATATGAAATCCAGGATACATAAGTCCATAAAGATAATAACTAGGTTAATAGTTCTTTAGGATTATGACATGGGAGGTGGGTAGGTAATAGCAATGAGTACAAGAATCAAGAAATTATTCTAAAATTGATTGTGGTGATGATTGCACAACTCTTTTAAAATATATTAAAGCCACCAAATGGTTTGGCACATGAGTCACATGCCAATGAAACGGTTAAAAATGAAATTTAAAAATAATGAATGTAATGAGGAAGATTGGGGGGAAAACACAAGGAATTTTTTATGAACTTCTTACAGACCTTTTGTAAGAGCATAGCTGTATCCTATCCCATGCATTGTAGACATTGACAACAATGTGAATCAATATATTCACTCTCTGTCGCTCTGAAAAATAGTTTCTATAAATCCAATTATTTTTACACATATTTCATCATTTTGTGTATTTTTTACATGCAACCATACATTTCTCAGTTTTAATTTCTAATATTATAAATATAAACTATGTGAGAAAAGACTCTTAAAGATTCTCAACATTTTTTTCAGAACCTAATGAGATGTTGAAAGCAGGATGTTGGAGAATTGCTTCCTAGGCAATAATAAGACATATTGTAAAATGTCAGCACCTTCAGGGACTTCATTGCATATGCAATGAAATCTAAACCCTTCTCCTTAGATAATGACATAAAAGTGAGGACTTTCCCAGGAGAACTCATCCATTCTCTATTATGTAAATAACTCCGCAAATGTCCCACAGAACTTCTTCAGAAGTAGGACTAGTCAGAATGCACTCAATGGAAGTGAATTTAATTTTGTTTGTATTTCTTCTATTGCTCCACCTCTTATCAATATTAGTCTCATTTGCATGTTGATTGCTTCCTTGGGACAGAGTAAGGGGCTGAACAACAGAAATCACTAGCGCCTGTGAGCTCCAGATGTCCTGGGGGATAGGGCGTGAGAGGGGAACAGCTATAGTGTCTTTCATGGGCGTAATTGATATACTAGAAGTAGGTTGAAATGAAATATGCAACTTTCCTCTAGTTCTTCAGTGCTTCCTCTCCCCCACTATCATGACCCCAGTTCTACCTCAGAAAGCTGGTTAGACCAGAGGAGGTACACTGGTACAGATAGGAACCAAAAACATGGGGAATCCAGGACAGATGATCCCTTCAGGACCAGTGATGAGAATGGCGATACAGGGAAGGTGGAGAAAAGATGGAGGACAAAGCGGAAACTAACTACAAGGATTTACATATAACCTCCTCCCTGGGGTACAGACAACAGGAGAGTGGGTGAAGGGAGACATCAGACAGTGTATGATATGACAAAATAATAATAATTTATAAATTATCAAGGGTTTCTGAGGGAGGGAGGAACAGGGAGGGAAGGGAAATATGAGGAGCTAATACCAAGGGTCTAAGTAGAAAGAAATGTACAACAAATATACAAATATGCTTTGCTTACAATTGATATATGGATGGATTTTGAAAAGAGTTATACAAGCCCCCAATAAAATGATTTTTTTAAAAAAATGTAGGCTGTTTTGTGAGTCCAACTTGCCTCTGGTACAGGTGGCTCTGAATGCATGTAAGGGAACCCTGGCACTTATTCTCTGGGGTGGGTTGCTTTGCTAAGTGGCGGCTTGGCTAAGTTGCTTGGTGTCTTCCATTATGTCACCCTCCTTTGTTGGTCCTACCTTTTCTGTGTGACACCCTGTGCTGGCCAGCATCAGCTCAGCTCAGATCATTCTCTCTTACTGACAATTGCTCATTTCCCTGAATTGTCTAATTTAACACATTTTCTTACTTCTATCAAGCCTTGGTGGCACAGTGGTTACCTGTGGGCTATGATCTGAAAGGTCCAAAGCTCAAAACAACCAACTGCCTGGTGGGAAAAAGACGGGACTTCCTATTCCTGTACAGCCTCAGAAACTCACATGGCAGTTCATCCCTACAGGGTCCTATCAGATCTCAATGAATCAGCATGGGTCTCGATGGCAGTGAGTTGGGTTTGGGGTTTATTGCTACTAACTACATGTAAGTAAGGCACTAGCAAAAAAAAAGACTCCAAGAATCAGCAGAATGCCAATTAAAATATTTCAACAAGCCAAATAGCACTGGGTACACACACGTGTCTATGCCAACAAATGTGAAACACCACTTCATGGTTGTCCATACGTGTGCTCATTCCAAACAAAAGTCACCCAGTAGGATGCAAAATTAATCTAAAAGCATCTTTAACATACCACACAAGTAAAATTTTGCTGGAGAGGTTTTAAAAGTACAACAGTTTATCAACATGGAGCTGCCAGACATTCAAGCTGGATCCAGAAGAGGATCTGGAATGATGGATGTAACACTGCTGACCTCAGAGGGACCTTGGCTAAAAGCAGAGAACACCAGAAAGATAGTTGCTTGCATTTTATTTACTCTTCAAAGACATTCTAATGTGTAGAGCTCTACAAAATATGGAACATTGAGAAGAATGGGAATTCTAGAACACTTCATTGTGCTAATGAACAAAGATTACGAGGCAGTTGTTTGAAAAGACAAAAGAGATACCATTTAGTTAAAATTAAGGAAACTATGTGTTGTATTTTTTCCCATACTTATTTAATTTGTGTTCTGAGCAAGTGATCAGAGAAGGTGAACTACATGAAGAAGAACATGGCATAGGCTCAGAGAAAGGCTCATTAAGAACCTGTCATTTACAGATGACACAATCTTCCTTGCTGAAAGTAAGGTTGACTTGAATCACTTGGTGATGAAAATAAAAAGCTTCCCACTTCAGGAGATTGTAGCTCAGCACAGAGAAAATCAAAATCCTCACAATTGGATCAATAGACAAAATCATGGTAAATGAGAAAACAATGGAAGTTGTCAAGAACTTCATTTACTTGATGCACCACTAACACTCCTGGAAATTGCAATTGGGAAATCAAGTCACATTTTGCAATGGACAAATCTACCGCACAAGACCTCTTCAAAATGTTCAAAAGCAAAGATATCACTTTGAGGATTTGGGTGCACCAGATCCAAGTCATGGCCTTTCCGATGGTTCCACATGAATGAAAAGATGGACCGTGAAAAAGGAAAAAGGAGAAGGATCAATGCATTTGACTTGTCATGTTGTCCAAGAACATTGGATATACCAAGACTTCCAGCTGAACAAATGAATCTGTCTTGGAAGAAGTACAACCAGAATGCTCCTTAGATGTGAGCGAGGCAAGACTTAGTCTCACAGACCGTGGGCATGTTAATAGCAGGGACTCCTCTTTGGAGAAGGAAGTAATGCTTGATAACGTAGAAGGTCAGCAACAGAGGCCTGCCACAAGATGAACTGACTCAGAAGCAGCAATAATGGGCTGAACATAACTGTGCTCTCTGGGATGGTGCAGGACTGGGCAGTGTTGCAGTCTGTGGTGCACATGAGTTAAAACAAACTCAACAGCATCCGTCACCACCACCAATGAGTATTACTGTATCTAATATGCCAGGATAGATTTCTCTTCCAAGGTTTATATGCCTCAAAGTGGTTAAATAAATGACTGACTAGCATATTTATACTCCCATTTCCATGCCCTCTTCATTGTTATCCCTAGTTTGAGCTCTCCCATATTCTAGCTGAGAAGCCACACTCTTTCTTAATTTGATACACATTTAGGTATTCCCTCTATAAGTCTTGTTTACTGATTAAGGTAAAGTCAGGGGGCTAAATTTATGAAAGCAACTCTCTCCTGGTCTTAGAGTTCATTTAAACTTGAAAAGATTAATTAGATGGACTCAGATGATTGGGACATGTTTTTATTAATTTGTTCAGACATTTGTATATAGTAGTATTTTAACTGAGTAAATTCTGTCAAGAATTTACAGAAACCCTTCTTGAAAAATCTAAACAGGAAATCACTTCAAGGCAATTCAGCAGAAGGAATTACATGTCCGGAACTGATGACACTGGTGATAGAGATGTGAAGAGGCCACTGGGATGATGAAGAAGAAGCCATTGATGTCCTCGAGGTGGGGCTGGGGACAGTGTCATGATGGCCCGCCAGCTGGGGTCAGCCAGCACCAGCTTGAACATTGGCAAGAGACACAGATGCTGCCAGACATGCTGCCAGGAGCAGAAAGGGAGGGTCAGCCTGGCTTCTCCCCTTCTTCAAGCGCCTGCCATTCCACTGCAGTGGAGAGCCCCTGAAACAGCAACCAGAGGAGCTTGATGCTTCTGACCATACAGATCAGAGCAGCCAGGAAGAGGGAGGAGTGAAAATGAAGACAAGGAGGCTTAAGACAGCTCTGCTCATCTGTCACTTCTATCAACCAAGACAGAAATTATGACGTGGGGGGTGAGGCTGTCCAAGAGCTCCCTGAGGGACCATGCTTCTCCCCCACTCTATCACTATGAGGCCCAATGAAGGGTGGGATAGTACTCCATCTTTGTTAGAGTGAGTCAATCACTTCCTTTAGTCTTTCCCATACTTCGGCTATGGAGACGGAGTCTGAGAGATCATGCCACTCATAATGCATCTTTGTTTTTATAATTGTGTTACAATATATGTTAACACACATTTGCCATTTTATCTTCCTTTGTGTGGGTAATACAATGATCTTCATTACATTGACCATGTTGGACAAATGACTGTAGTGGTTGAGTGACAGAATGTTTATCTTCCATGTAGGAGATCCTGGTTCAAATCCAGCCAACCCACCTCATGTGTCTCCACCATCTATCTGTGGGGATTTGGAGTTGCTGTGAAACTGAAAAGGTTTCAACTGAGCTTCCAGACTAAGCTCAACTAAGAAAAAGGCCTGCTGATCTACCTCTGAATATGTGGCTCACAACAGTTGGATGTACAAACAGTCATGGCAACGATGAAGGACAGGAAGCATTTTGCTCTGTCACACATGCAATCCCCATTAATCAAGGGCCCACGCAGCAACAACATATTGTGCAACAGGCAGGACTGTCTGTCTCTAAGTCTTGTCCTCACCATTAACAAACTCAGGGTGCCTAAAGCCACCCCTTTTTCCCTTCACCCTCTCGCCTGCCCTGGTATCCACTAATAAGCCTTGGTTTCTCCACAGTTGTCTCTTCTGGACATTTCAACTAAGGGGGATGATATAGGACTTGTCCTTTTAAATCTGATTTGTTTCCCTCCACGTGACATTTTCTGTGTTTGACCATGTTGGAACATGTACCAGGACTTCGTTTCTCTTTATAGCAGCTCCTCAGAAAGTTAAATATGAAACTAAATTATGACCCAGCAATTCTGCTCCTAATCAAATCCAAAGAATGAAAATTGGGGAGTCATTGAGTACTTGAGCACCAATGTTCATTGCAGCGTGTTCACAAGACCCCAAAAGGGAAGCAACCCAAGTGCCCATCAACAGATAAATGGATAAAGAAAATGTGCTTTGTGCTCACAGCAGATGCTTAAATAAACTTGGTTATGTTCCTTAAGGGGCTTGAAGAACTAAAGATAGGGGAATAGTCATGAAACACATCAACACAATTGACACTTCTCTTCCTCTGAGTTATAAGAGCCCATTTTTCTGATCCTCAAATTATGCTGATGCATATGTATCATAAGGCAAATGAGGTGACTTGAAGAAAGTGAATAATTATCTAATGGTTTTTCTCTTTGGTCCTAAACTTGTACTCATAAGTGTACTCATAAATGAATTTAGCTGTTCATTTAGAACATTTAAAAAATAATTTTTGCCACTGCAAAATGAGCAAAAGGACTGTGATTTTAGTGACTCATCAAGTAACCTTGCTTTCCCATCAATCGTATACTTTGGTCTTTTGAAAGAAGAAGACAGTTCACTTAATCTTCAGGAAGACCTGCTTGAGTTAACCTAGGTTGAGCTAGCTGGGTGAATTTAGAGACAGCGGAAGCTCAGCCTCTGACTCTCCCAGCAATCAAGGCTGAATCAGTAAACAAGTTTGGTCTTTAGGGAAAGGAATGAGGAACCATCTTATCTGTCTTCAGTAATGCAGGAAACAGAAGATCAGTAAATAATCATTTCTCTTACTCTGTGCTCCTTCATCTAGATTTCTGTAAATATGAAACTGAGAGGATCGGAGGTCTAGAATGCGGAGGTGGTAGAAAAACCTGGGAACTGAGGAGCAAGTTGGCTTTCCTGTCCTTCTAATGTCACTTTTCGTTAGTCTGCTTTTTTTGTTTAAGTCATTTTATTAGGGGCTCTTACAGTTCTTAGAACATTCGATGCATCAATTGTATCAAGCTTATTTGTCCATATGTTGCTATCATCATTTCCAAAACATTTTCTTTCTACTTGAGCCTTTTGTTTCAGCTCTTCTTTTTTCCCCTTCCTTACCAGGTCTTCCACCCTCATGAATTCTTGATCAATTATATATTGTTGTTGCTATGTTGTGTCTTACACTGTCTATTGTCTCCCTTCACCCATATTTCTGTTTTTTGTACCCTTTGGTGGGAGGAAGGTGCTACAAATCCAACCTTATGATGGGTTCCCCCTTCCACTTCCTTCCCGTTCCCTGATCATCCACTTACCTTCATGCTAGCCCTACTCCCACTCCTGTCCTTAATTCCATGTGTTGAGAGGTCTTACCTGTATCAATGTTCTCTAGTCTAGGCAGGTTTGTAAGGTAGAACTGAGTCATGGTAGTGGAGGAAGGAAACAGTCAGAACTAGAGGAATGATATGTGTTTTGTTGGTGCTAAACTGCACCATGGTTGAGTCATCCCTTTCTCATAACCTCTCTGTGGGAGGAAATCCAATTGTCTACAGATGAGCCTTGGGTCTCTACTCCAAACTCCCTCATTTGCATTAATATAGTTGTTTGCTTTGGATCTTTTGATACTGGATACCATTGACACCTCATGATCACACAGGCTTGTGTGCTTCTTCCATGTGGACTTATTTGCTTCCCTTATGGATGGCTTCTTGTTTAACTTTAGGTCTTTAAGACATCAGTTACTATATCTTTTGACATCATCTGCTCTCTTCACCACATTTGCTTATGCACCCATTTTGTCTTCAGCAATTGTGTCAGGAAGGTGACCATCAAAGAGTGCCAGGTTATTGGAACAAAGTGTTACTGTGTTGAGTAGAAGTCCAAATCCATCTGCTATCTTAATACTTAACATATAAATATATGTACTTTGGCCACTCTCCCTTTCATTATAAAGTAGTATATATGTGTGTGTATGCATATGTGTGTATACCTATAGCTATGTTAGTTAGCAGAATAGGGAGGGATATTGTCCTTCCCCATGCCTGCACAAGGCCCCTAGAGGAAGTTGGGTAGAAAAACCAGGTGAGCCTTAGCCAGTCATAAAGACCTAAACTGGGCATGTTTCAATTAAAAACCCCCAGACCAAGTCAGGGGTATGCCTGGGCAGCCCAAACTTGGCCCAGATGGGTTTGAATTCAGCCAATGGGGTCAACCTATACCTTTGACCACACCTCTCCAGCAAGAGGTTTAAATACCCTGGCTGAGAGACGGCTATCCCTTTTTTATTCTTCTGCCCCTATGCCTTCTCCCTTGACTCTGCTCCTGTGCCCGCTCACCAGTGCCTCGGGCTCTCTGGCCTCACGTCATCTCATGTGGGTGAGCACCCCACAAGGGGTTGCCTATGTTTAATGATGAGCGCCAGCACGGCTCGCGCATGGTTTGGCATATTTCCCGAAATAGCATGTACTCTTTTGAGACTGTAAAGCCTGAAACTTCTTTGGACTTTCATAGAAGCTCACTTGGATCACAAACCAGGCTTCCGAGAGAATTCTTTCTCATGCAAAGCCAAGAATCAAGGTATTTCCCACTGAGAAATCTAACAGCTATATGTCTCTAAATAGCTTCTGCCTCCTATTTTATTTCTCTATTTTCTTTCACCTTCTTCCTGGAACTACTGGACCATTGTTTTCTCCTTGGAATTGTTCATTCTGCCTATCTTATATAGATAGACATAGGGCAAAAGAAAAACAAAAACAGGCTGCTTTTAAGATGTCATCCCCTGTGGAAAGTAACTAATACTCATTTCCAGAAACTACCACCTGTAGACTGGGTAGCCTATTGCTT